>JAIUZE010070386.1:0-65003 GCA_022085475.1 Heliosperma pusillum
AGTGGTGCCAAAGAAAGGTGGCACCACGGTAGTGAAGATTGATAAAGATGAACTAGTGCCCACTAGGTTAGTGACGGGATGGAGAATGTTCATAGACTATAGGAGGTTGAATGCTTTAACAAGAAAGGATCATTTCCCCCTTCCCTTCATTGACCATCTCTTAGAAAGACTTGCCTCAAACAAGTATTTTTGCTATTTAGATGGATACTCGGGATTTTTTCGAAATCCCAATTGACCCGATTGACCAATCTAAGACCACATTCACATGCCCTTATGGCACTTTTGCCTATAGGAGAATGCCTTTCGGCCTTTGCAATGCCCCGGCTACATTCCAACGATGCATGATGAGCATTTTTTCCGATTACATTGAATCTATCATGGAAGTTTGTATGGATGATTTTAGTGTGTATGGGAAAGATTTTGATTTGTGCTTGCATAATTTGTCATTGGTGTTGCAAAAATGTGAAGAAGTGAGTCTTGTTTTGAATTGGGAGAAATGCCACTTCATGGTAAATGAAGGGGTAGTTCTTGGTCATCTCATTTCGGAAAAGGGTATCCAAGATAGAGCAAAGGTGGAAGTGATTGAGCAATTACCCCCACCTTCAAATCTCAAAGGGGTGAGAAGCTTCCTTGGTCATGCCGGCTTTTATCGCCGGTTCATCAAGGACTTCTCCAAAATTGCTAAACCGCTTACACAACTTCTCCTCAAGGATACCCCTTTCCATTTTACTAATGAGTGTGTTGAGTCATTTGCTAAGATAAAGAAAGCTCTTATTTCGGCTCCGGTCATGCAATCCCCGGATTGGGAATTGCCATTTGAGGTGATGTGCGACGCAAGCGATTATGCCGTTGGCGCGGTTCTTGGCCAACGGAAGGATAAAGCTTTGCATGCCATTTACTATTCTAGCAAGACCCTTGATGAAGCACAAGTCAACTATGCAACAACGGAAAAAGAGCTTCTTGGCATTGTTTTTGCTCTTGATAAGTTCCGTTCATATTTGATTGGCTCCAAAGTCATTGTGTATACGGACCATGCCGCACTCAAATATTTGCTTTCCAAGAAAGAAGCTAAGCCCCGCCTCATTAGATGGATCCTTCTCTTACAAGAATTCGATTTGGAGATAAGAGATAAGAAGGGTGCGGAAAATGCGGTGGCGGACCACTTGTCCCGGCTATGCTATGATGGAAGTAAAGATGACATGCCTATCAACGATTCATTCCCGGATGATTTTCTCTTTGCAATTCATGAAACGATCCAAAATCAAGCACCTTGGTTTGCGGACTTTGCCAACTATATTGTGGGTGGTGTTCTTCCACCGGGCATCAACCACAATCAAAAGAAGAGGTTTTTATTTGAAGCTAAGAGATACTTTTGGGATGATCCTTTATTGTTCAAGGAGTGTGGTGATGGGATGTATAGAAGATGTGTTCCACAATGGGAGTATGAAGAAATCATGAAAGGATGTCACTCCTCTCCTTATGGAGGGCATCATGGGGCAAGCAAGACCGTTGCTAAAATACTTCAATCCGGGTTCTTTTGGCCCTCTATATTCCATGATGTTAAGCACTTTGTCCAATGTTGCGATGCTTGTCAACGCACCGGCAACATTTCTTGGAGGAATGAGATGCCCCAAAGGGGGGTTCTTGAGGTGGAAGTGTTTGATGTGTGGGGAATAGACTATCAAGGCCCCTTTATTTCTTCAAGAGGGAATAGGTACATTCTAGTGGCCGTCGACTACGTGTCCAAATGGGTTGAGGCGGTGGCTTCCCCTACCAACGATGCCAAAGTTGTCATCAATTTCCTAAAGAAGATCATTTTCCCCCGGTTTGGAGTACCTAGAGCTCTAATAAGTGATGGAGGAAAGCACTTTCATGAAAAACGACTTGACTCACTACTTCTTAAATATGGTGTTCATCACCGTACCGGTTTGGGGTATTCATCCCCAAACAAGTGGCCAAGTCGAAATCTCCAACAAAGAAATCAAATTTATCCTTGAAAAAGTGGTCTCAAAGCACCGTAAAGATTGGAGTTCAAAGCTCGACGACACATTATGGGCATATAGGACGGCATTCAAAACTCCTACTGGAATATCGCCTTATAAGTTGGTGTATGGCAAGTCTTGCCATTTGCCCATAGAGCTCGAATACAAGGCAAGTTGGGGGATCAAAGAAGTAAATCTTGATGCAAAATTGAGCGGTGACAAGAGATTACTCCAGTTACAAGAGCTTGAGGAGTTCCGCCTCAAATCTTATGAAAATGCCCAATCTTACAAGGAGAAGACCAAGCTCATTCACAACAAGAAGATCCTCAAAAGGGATCTCCAATGTGGAGACAATGTTCTTCTATTCAACTCAAGGTACAAGCTATTTCCCGGGAAGCTCAAATCCCGGTGGTCGGGACCATTCTTGATCACCGAGGTAGGGAAATATGGGGACTTTGAGTTGGCGAGCAAAGATGGCCAAAGATTCAAAGTGAATGGGCAACGAATCAAGCTTTACAAGGAAGGTTCTCTCATCGGGGTAGTCGAGGCTTTGTACCTCAAGCCGACTACTCCTCATTAATTCTTGAACAAGAACGGGTTTTGTGAAGTCCCCCAAGAATCACAAATTTGTATATAATTCTAACTTATCTTACTAATGCTTGATAGATATTAGTTTGCATGGAAATTGGTTAAATTAACGATAATGAGGTCGAATTTTTTGGCCAATTGAATCATTAATTAAATCAATTTCCCATTACTTAGTTCATTTTGTAAATTTTTAGTGCAATTTTTATCAATGAGAGTGTGAGGGAGGGATTTAATGTGTTGTGAATTGTTTTTGTAAGTTGAAATGAAGGAAAAATGGAAGAACGATAATGGAGAAGTGAGAAATCGAGCAAAGAGTGAAGATTTTGGAGCAAAAAGTCGAAAAAAGACGAGTCACGCTCGTGAGATTAGGCTTCACGCCCGTGAAAGTTGAAGCAAAGCAAAGGATTCACGAAAAACCCATTTCACGACCGTGAAACCATCTCACGGTCGTGAAACAAGTTTCACGGTCGTGAAGTGAATCTCACGGTCGTGAAACTGCGAAAAAAGATGCAGTAACTCTTCAAGAACAAGTCACGCTCGTGACTTCAATCTCACGGTCGTGAACTGAGGTTTCACGGTCGTGACCTCTATTTCACGCCCGTGAAACTGAGGAAACCGTGATTCCTTCAATCCTTTCTTATCTTCTTCATATCTTTCTTTATCTTTCTTCATCTTTTCATTCAACCACACAAACACATCTCACAACCCCTTATCTCACTAAACAACTCCAAACTCCCTCAAATCTTCACCAAACTCCCTCAAATCTTCCCCAAATTGTCACAAAAAGTCTTCTTCTTCAATTATAAACACTTTAAGAACCATTTTTTAGCCTTACAAACACCAAAAAACTCAAAAAAATTGATTTTCAACCCTAGGTTTTGAAAAATCCGAAATTGGGGATCTTCTTTTTGGGACAAGGAAAGGGGAAAGCGGCGGCAGCACGTGCTACAAAGAGGAGGAGAGGCAGCGGGTCCAACAACCCGAACGTAGACGAATATTTGGAGATTGAACAACTTCCGGGTTTTCCTGAAGTCGTCTTTGAGACGGATGCTCATAGACAAGCCTTCGCAGCTATTCAAGGGTTGGAGATGGAGCCTAATGTTTTTCTGTGCCACGACATCATACGTCGTCTCGGCTTGACGGAAGCTATGCAAAATTTTTTCGCGGTCTCAGGTATGGCTACTTTATACTCCATGCATGAGCTCTCCTACCGGAGTCTCACGCTGGAATTTTTAAGTAGTTTGAATAGTTGTGTTAATGCTGCGAGTAGACCGTGTTTTTCTTTCCGTCTTGCCAATACTTCGCATGTCGTCCCTATAGATGAATTTGCTGCTATACTGGGGTTAGATTTCCCTTCTAGAAGGGATTCTGTAGAGCCAAAGGGATATGATTTGGGCTCGCTTTGGATGGCCTTGACCGGGAGGGTTTTGGCCGATTTCCTTAGGAACTCGGCCCTCTTAATTCACCACCTTGTGCCCCGTTTTTGGCACAGGTTAGTGTCAGGCACCTTCCTAGGTCGGCAGGAGCCGAACAACCTCACCCAGCTTCACTTGACCCTCTTAGAGTCGCACTTGAATGTGCAAGGGTCTAGGGATACCTTCACCTTCTCCCTAATGAATAAAATTTATAGGAGGTGGAGGAAGTTGGGTAGGACCACCGTAGCACGTAGACAGACGGTGGTCATGGGGGGTTTGGTTACATTTCTGGCTAAGCACTTTGACCCTGATTTTAACAGTGATGGGACGTACGAGGCTTTGACCGGGGGGACGCTTCTAGACGAGACTTCCCTAATCCACTCAAATTGGATTAGGCTTGACCGGGAAAGGAGTTTTCTTTGGGTGATCAAGGACGCAACCCCTTTTTACCTACCTTGTCATAGACTCCCACCTTTTTCACCTAGGGATAACACTATGGAGAGGCGACCCAGCTACCTGCTACCGGTGACGATGGCAGGTGGTAGAGCCGCTTCTAGTGGTGCTAGGGAGGAGGGAGAGTCTTCCCAGCAGCCTCGACCCCGACCCACATCTAGACCGAGTCATAGTGCACCCCAAGTGACTTTGCCTGTTCCCCCTCTTCCCCTACCACATTTGCATGCACCCTACCCCCCACCCAGTTATGTGAATATTCCCCCCTACCCCTTTGACTACCAGGGGTATGTTCACCCCGACCCTACTATATCTTCCCAGGGCGACTACTTGACCGGTCTAATGCAGAACATGCATTTGAACATGCATGAAGACCGGGTTAATAATTATTATGCCTCCTACCCCAACTACTTTTTGCTGGCTAACCAAGGGTACATTGACCCTAACGGATTTTTGCCAAGCTGGGCACAACCCAATTTTTTGTTTCCCAACCATGGAAACCAGGGAGGGGTTGGCGGCATGGAGACCGGGGGAGACCAAGGGAACCGGGAAGAGGGTGGTGGTAGTGGGGGGCGGGATGAGGATGAGGATGATGATGAGGATGAGATGTAGGAGGTTTTGTGTTTTTGTTTGATAATTGGAAGAGTCGGAGTGGTGTCTAGGTGGCTTGTTTAGCATCTACCCCCTCCCCTCTAGTGTGTGTCTCCTCCTCTCCTCTCTTTGATTGATATAATTTGTTTCTCTAACTCGTAATTTTTGTGTTGTGTTGGTTGGCCTCGGCAACATTGGAGGCGGGTGTCCATCCCATCGAACACCAATATTTTGCTCCTACTTGAAAAATCCAAATTGACAAACAACCATGCATTAAGCTACTTTTCATGCATCACGTAGTTGCATTTTTTTTTTTTTTTTTTTTTTTAGGTGTTATTTTTAGACTTTCCCGTGGTTGGTACCCCCATGAGGGGCACTGCATTTATGCACTTTACCGCCACGACGAGACTCCGATATGGCACACTGGACTTTCTTGTGGGATGTACCCCCATGAGGAGCATTGCATTTATGCACCTTACCACCACAACGAGACTCTAGATTAGCATATAATTTAGCTTGCATTCACTTAGATCATGCACTATGTATTATATCAGCTTTAGGAATATTATTTAGTTCATGCATTTCATTTAGAATTAGTTCATTTGCATAACTAACCCTCTTGTATATATTGTTCATATTGTGAATATTCATCAAAAATAAAAAATCCCAAAAACAACTTTTTATTTTTCAAAATATTTCAAAACCCAAAAACATGTTCTTTTCCTTTTAGAAAATATTTAAAAACCCAAAAACATGTAGTTCTTTACTTTCAATAATCCTATTTCATACATTGAGGACAATGTTTGTTCCTATGTGGGGGATGGGAAACTATTTTCATAGTTTTTAATTTTTGAAAAAAATCCAAAAACATGTTTTATTTTGCATTTAAAATCATTCAAAAATCCAAAAAAATTGAAAAATTTGAAAAATCCTAAAAATTAGCTTGTTTATATCTTACTTTGTATATATTTGCATTGCTTTTTCTTCTAACCTCCATACATAGGTCCGCTACACATCGCTCAAGAGACTTATAGAAGGGATTAAGAAGACCGCCATGGTATGATCGTTCTTATTCCTTCCCCTTCTTTCTTTCTTTACTTCTTATCACATGAGGAGTTTGGAGGAATGGTTGATGATTGCGATGTTGATTTTGATGAATTGGCGGTTGTGTGACTTATGTGCTGTTAGGGGGTTTCATTAGATTAGTTGTCACGTAGTTCACTAGAGCATTTGCATTAGTTTGTATATATGTTGCTTAATTCTATATCATGGCATATAGTTGCATTTAGGAGAACTTTTGAAATGCCTAATTTGGAAATTGAACAAGCTTGGATAAGCCCTTGTAGATACTCTTTTTGCTTAGCACTTTGCCTATTAAAATAGATTTTGAAACACCTTCTAATGTGTATTTTTAGTATAATTTTCGCACCGTTCCCTAGAGCCTAGTCAAGGGCTTGCATTTACCATCTTGACCATCCCCATGGTGTGAAAATTCCTTGGTGAACGCTTTCTTAGGTGACTCTCGAGGCCATGTAATTATCCAATCATCACATTTCACTACATTTGACAAAAAAGGAAATTTTTCCATCACAAGTCCAAAAAAAATTGAGTTCAAACACAATTGAAAAGAAAAGCATGAAATTTTGCATATTTTTGCCTTAGTCCTAGCTTAGGGAGTGCATATGGAGACTTGTAGGCTCTTCTAGAGTACCCTCAATACATATGGGGTCGCTCTCGATGTCGCTACGGCGAGGATTTGCCTATTGTTGGTCTCCGCCGCACACCTTTCGCTAGGCTACCTTGCTCTCAAAAGGCACCCAAATCAAGTAAAAATAAAAAAAAAAACAAAAAGAAAGAAAAAGAAAAAGAAAAGAAAAAGAAATCAAATAAGAACTCAAACATCTCGTTTCCTTACATTTCTGATGATTACTCCTACGTTACGTGGCTAAGAGGGGACGACCCTTTCTTTCACTTTGGTGAGAGGCGGAATTCCGATCCTACAGTGTCTTCTAACACCATGGGGCCCTCACTTTCCATCCCGCCTTATCACCCTTGACAAAGCTTTCTAGTGAACGTGAACGAATATACTAATTTTACACAATAAAAAGGTGATTTATTTCTATCTTTCTAGGCCTAGTTCTTTGTAAAACTAGTAATTACATAGGAATTTGCATGCTTAAAATTTTTCCATTTTAGATGAATCCCGGCGCATGGATGAGGCATGTTGCCATTTGCTTTTGTAGATGCATTCTCATTTGTTTTGTGTGCTTTATTGTCTAGAATGCATCGGAGTTTTGGCAAGACCCCACTTGCCTTGCAAGAAGGTGTCCTACCTCATGGATACCTTGTTGCGAGTTGAAGGGACGGAGCAAGGCCCGTTAATTGCCTTGTATCGGTTAGGTTTAGAGTAGTTAATTAAGGGTCTTGACTATTGTTCATCCTTACTCGGGACGAGTAAGGGTTTGGTTTGGGGAGATTTGATATAGTGTCATTTCACCCTACATTTTCACCCCTTTTTGTCTCGTTTTGCTTGCCTTTAACGCTCCCTAGGAGCGTTTCTACGTGTTTTACCTTCTTCTAGCATATTTCTCGCTTTTATCGTGTTTTTGTAGGTAAACCGTCAATTGAGGCGATTTCTACCTACTTTTGATCAACAAAGAAGAAGGTGAATCATTCGGAGGACCCACGGCATACCTTGGGGGCCCCGCATACCCTTGGGGCCCTACTCGATGCGCCAAAGCCCTCCCGAGTCAAGGCAAGCGAAACCGGGAAGAAAACAACAAAGTCAAGCGAAAGAAGAAGGGAAATGAGCATCTCACGGTCGTGAAACCTCAGTCACGGTCGTGAAATGCACTTCACGGTCGTGACTTGTCCGTGAAAGATGACCTTGCTCTGCCAATTCCTTCACGACCGTGACTTGGAGTTTCACGGTCGTGAGACGTGTTTCACGACCGTGAAACCCATTTCACGGTCGTGACTTTGTCAGTCCATGAAGCTTCTCGAGGCCCATCTTTCCTTCATTTTGTAAACCTATATATAGACCCTCTTATGTAATTAAAGGGCACGAAACCCTAGATCCAAAACCCTCATAGAATTAGTGTTTAATCTTGTATTAATCTTCTATAATTAAGCAAATTAGTCGGTTAATTAGTGTGATTTCGACTTGGTTTAGTGTATGAACTTGGGTTATATTCAAAGATTTGTGACGAAATCCTGGTATTTATATCAAAGTTCTAATCTTTCTCCAAGTTGGTATAATTTCTCTACTTAATCTTGCCTTTAATTAAGTTTTCATTTCGATTATTGTTATCTACTTATTGTTATTTAGAAATGTTTAATGTTGTTGTTGATTTCCTTTTACAATCTTTAGTAAATGTTGAATTTCCCTTGAGTATGATTGAGTAGTGGTTAATCTAGGATTAGTGGGGGATAATGGGTTTTAATGAGGGTTAATCTTTGTTGGTTGGGTTGATTTGTTGATTAATTGTCTTTCTTCCAACTTTTGCATACCATATGTTTGATGAAATGCTTGCTTGACAAACTTGCACTACAAGAATTAGGTCTAGTACCGACCGCTTTTAGCGGTTGCTAATTGTCAAAATCGGTCGGTAATACACAATACCGACCGTTTTTTCTACCTTAGCGTCTGAAAAATATCGGTCGGTAATTGTGGTCGGTAAATTATAGATACCGACCGATTTCTAATTGGTCGGCAAAATACCGACCGAACAATCCGTCGGTAGACATAAATTCCGTCGGTTTCAAAACATATTGACTTGGTCAATATCAAGACACAATCGGTCGGTAACAACACAAGCGGTCGGTAATTACCGACCGATGGTCGGTCGGTATGGTCACTAATTCGGTCGGTGCCATATTGTGTTACATAATAATCAGAAACTTTTTGGACGGCAATCGGTCGGTATTTTGGTTTGGTCGGTCGGTAATGCCTCTTGTCGGTCGGTATCCAATGTGAACGATTTGTGTGATTTTTGCTTCTTATTGTCCCCTATTTGCTATATTTCCTGCAAATATTTCAAAATATATACAAATGCATTCGGACACAATTTTTTGAAAACCAGAAATCGTCTTTCAAATTAGAAAATTTTCAACGTAATCTTACAACCAAGATAACCATAACGCTACATGTCTTACATCTACCGTAACCATGTCTTATACAACAAAATACTAAAGTTTACATTACAAGTAACCATGTCTTACACAACCAACTACCTTACACTTGAAAACCATTTCCGCCTCCACCGGAGTTATCGTTATTTGGGTTATTAGGGAAATCAAATATGTTATTGTTGCATCGGTATTGGGTTTGGGATTCAAACAGTTTGGCTAAGGCCTCAATTTGGCGCCTTGTTTCTTCCCGTTCACGCGTACTAGCGGCCTGACTTGCCGTGATTTGTTGCCTTAGTTCTTCTTGATTTTTCATGTAAAGTTCATCCCTTTGTTGCATCTCCTCTCTATACTTCCTAAACTCTTCGGCTTCCCTCTCACGTGCTTCAATTGATTGACTTAGAACACCCGGGATATATTGTTGGGAGGCGGAAGAATTACCTGTCGACGATGATGACGCCGGGGGAGTGTAATATAGTGAGGCGGCGGTCCCTAAACCAAAGACTTGGCCCTTCTTGTATCCATCCACCGAATCGAACCAAACCTTGTTAACGTCAATCGGAATTCCTTGCTCCGTAAGCTCAGCTATCATCCTTTGAAAATTTTGCTACTTTGTCAAAAAGAAAGTTGAAAATAACTCATCTATCATCCTTAGAAAGTAAAAAGCGTATATCGGAAGTCCTAACACAAATGTAAAAATGAAATTTCGAATGTAGTAATACTTACATATCTAGCTCGGGCAGTTGGATGACTCCATTGCTCCTCACCATCAACCATTTTCCTATGGCTATCAAGAAATAGCTCCACTGCATTAGGGGCTATACCCCCCTTATCTTGCGCCTTTAATAAAACCAAATCAAACATTAACTTCAAATTACAAATACTAACATTACACTAACATTACACTAACAAAGTAAATTATCAACTTCAAATACTTAAATAAGTTCAAATTATTTACCATCTTAGCAGCATGTTTAACAGCTTTGATTGACCCGTAGTGATGTGTAGTAGGGCCATCTTCGCCGCCTTTCTTGTTGATGGAAGCTTGTTTCGATCTCTTGATAAACGCCTTATTCTTCCGCTTCTCGATTAATTCTTTGAAAACATTAGGATGCATCCAACCCGGGCCAACCGGATTCTTACCTCTTATCATCTGGCCGGCATCATACATGGCGTCTTTTAAACGCTTTCTACACGTCTCATTGTATTGCTTCCTACACTCATCCTCATGCTTAGGATCCCAATTGCACAATGTCTACACATAAAAACAACAACACTTATAAAAACAAACACACATATAAATTAATAAAGTAAAAGTTTATATATATAAATACCCGAAAATTATCAAACCACGCATCCCTTTTACTTTTTGGAGTCTCTTTCCAGCTCAAGTAAGGGACATCGTAGTTGTTTTTGAAAGACCGGCTAACTCTTCGGACCACTTGGCTATCGTCAAACCTATATCAATCTTTATATTAGAAAATGATATGTAACATGTTTTAAGTTAAATTTATTAGAAAGGAGATTATAAATAAGAAATTGTACCATAATAATCCCGGCTCTATATCCAATGTGCTCTCTTTTGTTGTCGTAGGGGTTGTACTTTGGTTTGTTATCTGCCCCTCATTGTTGTTCTCTTCGTCGGTCGTCTCCCTCTCTTCTATCACCGGGTCCCTAAATACTATACCTTGTTCGCGTCCTCGTACTCGTCCTCGTCCTCGTCCTCGTCCCCGTCCACGATCTCCTGACATCTTAAACAAAACTAAATATACACAAGTTAATGTTAGCAATTAAACATTGTTGTCAAATAAACAAATGACTTTGATAATTGATGACACATAAAACATTACTAATTATATTGTACTTATTACATAACATATACTTAATATTACACAACTAGTCTTTTACTCATCTTCATCTTCATCTTCATCTTCATCTTCATCTTCATCTTCATCTTCATCTTCATCTTCCTCCTCCTCCTCCTCCTCCTCCTCCTCCTTCTTCTCCTCCTCATCTTCATCTTCATCTTCATCATCATTTATAAAATCAACTTCATATAAGTCTTCATTTCCTCTTCCAAATCTACGAACCTCCACCACCTCATCTTCTTCCTCATCATCTCCTTCAATAAAACCTTGTAAGACTTCATCTTCCACAATTGAAGATAAATTAAGAGGTGTCGTCATTTCTTCTTGAAAGACGGTTGTGTCAACCGGTGCATCAAATTGTGATCTCGCTTTACTTTTAAACACCGCCCACCAATTATCTCTATCTTTCTTTGTGCTTGGATAAGAAGTGTAATAAACTTGATTAACTTGATGTGCAAACACAAAAGGGTCGTATTTTAAATACTTTCTCTTATGATTTACTTCAACAAGTTTATACGTGTCATGTACAATTGTGTCGATTGAAGAATTATCCATCCAACAACATTTAAACAAGATTGCATTATAGGCCATTTTTTCACCACAATACCTCAACTCAATAATCTCTTCTAGGGTACCATAATAGTCATCTCCACCAACACCCTTAACACAAACACCATAATTCATACTTGCTTTATTTTTCCCATATTTCATTGTGTGAAAATTAAACCCATTTATCGAATATTTCTGCCAAGTTTGTACTTCTTTACAAGGACCCCTTGACATGGCCAGCAACAAATCATCCTTGATATCTTCTTGAAGTACCTAGTTTAAAATTAGTCTTATTAAGTACCCATATATATTGACTTAAGGTTAGTTTGTATTTTTTTTTTTTTTTGATGTTTGTAAATGAAACTTACATGTTCTTTAAACCAATTTGGGTATAGCTTTTCGTATGAAGTCCAAACCTCATCTATATCAATATTTGGATGTTGCTCACGGATGAAAGCTTCGAATAACCTATCATTTAACAATTTTTATTATTATATGAATAATCTACCACTTTAATTATTTTATTGCCAAAGTGTAAAAAACTCACATACCTGTAACACCCGGAAATGTACCCTATTTTTTCTAGTAGAAATATTTTACGAAACTTTTTCAGCAAATTTAAGTTTTAATTTACAATTTTAAGTTCCGAGTCGAATTTAGAATTTCCGAGTTCGTATTTGGAATTTCTGCGAGATTCCATGAAAAAGCCGTCTTAAGGCGAGTTTGACTTTTTGGTTGACTTTTCCTTACTTATACTCTAATTCCCTTAACCTAATTCATTACTCCAAAATCAAACACAAACCTTCTTCCTCTTTAAGAAATCTCAAGCTAGCCTCCCTCTTCATTTTTCGATCTTTGATTCACCGTAACTTCTTCATTACTCGATAGAATTCACGTAAGTTCGTCTTATTCTTCTTCCCTAATCTTCCTCTATCCGTATTGGTAATAAAATTATCGTCTTTCTCGCTTTTTAAATTATCCGTCTTTCTCAAGGTGAATGATATTCATCTTTTATTATCTAATTGTATGTAGGTGGAGACTAGGAAGGTTTAGAATCGATTAAAGACGCTTAAAGGTAACGGTGAAGGGTTACTCGATATCATTTACGTGTTTTACATGATTTCCATGTTAGAATTCGTTTTTAGAATACAATTAGAAAGCTTAGAAATTATGATTTTGATGATGATTGTTGTTAGTTGATGATTGTTGATGATGAATATTGATTGTTGATAGTTGATAGAAGTGAATTATGAAAATTGGAAATGATAGAAATAGTATTGTTGTTCTCGGGTGGACTCGTGCAAATTCACAGCACCGACCCTTTTTGGTAGAATGCTCATATCTCCTTCGTTACTTGCTTGTTTTGGGCTTGTGACCACTCGTTGGAACCGTAAGAGAATAAGCTATCACCTCGACTTGGAATTTCTGCATTCCCATATCTAGAACTCTAGTTATGACAGTTTGAAGTGAACCCATGTTTAAGTTAGTTTCCAAACTTGTTGTTTTGGAGAGTTATCTATGTTTCTTATTTATTATGCTTCTTAAACTTGGTCTAATGCTTGGGTATCATGTATTGATTCATGTTTTTGGATATATGATATTCTATTCGCTTGTATCACATGTTTCGTGACGGTTTTCGATATATCCCTCTTTTGAGTCGGTTTTACATATGTTATGAATTGAGCACTAATGATTTTGTGCTATGAACTCTCATTTCCCGGCTACACCTTATCCTCGTTAGACTGGAATGTCGGAGCGATGGGGTGTATCCTTGATGCTCGTATGCATGTTTAGTGGGGATATGACGACGTTGTTAGGAGGCGAACGCAATGCTTTGGTCGACCCGACCGTCAAATGTTGTATACTTGCGAGGTGGTGTTTGCATGTAGCGTACTAGCTTGACTTTTGACTATAGATCTCTTTCCGCCTCTTTCGTGAATTGATCTACCGAATTTGGACTCGGTCATATTTATTGTAAGTCCGTGTCTGATTGGAACGTCTTTACCACATGTCGAATCGGAGCCTGTCTTATTCCGAGAGTCTGGCCAGGTTTTAGACTAGGACCGTATTATTATCGTCGTCCTACAGAGAGGATTAGAGTCTTGTGTGTACGAAACGTCTTATCGTACATGATTCCGGGAAACGTCTTATCCCGTGAATTTGTTTGTCTGGGTCATGAGTATACGAAACGTCTTATCGTATACGGTTCAGGGAAATGTCTTATCCTGTGGATTTCCATTGGCTTGTCTTGCTATTGTACACGATGCTAGTGCGTTTCATTTACCGTGAGAGATGTCGTCAATATATTGGTATGGTTGGATAAATGATTATATGATTGATCATTGAATGACTTGGTATGGTTTGTTTGTCGAGTCTCAATCTTATCAAGTATATGCCGCTAACGGTGAGATGTAAGCCCTAGTGAGTATATAGTTGCCTAAGGGTGTCTTTCCCGAGTCTTTGAATAACATGATGGTTTCGGAATTGATTTCCACATGATCTTTTCATTATATATTGTATTGCCTATCTTTTCTTATCGTAACTCACATGTATATCTATATATGCATGCTCTACTTTTGTATTTCCTTATATGTACGTTAAAGGTGATATGGCTGGGAGAACCCGGAGTTACTCCCCACTGACTGTGGCGTTCATGTTTTTCATGAATGAACAGGTTGCTTGCTGGATGGCTTTTTGCTTATGGTATTTTGGGTTCGGGTGTGAGCTAGCGGGCGTTGTCCCTGGATGAAACACCTCTAGACGTTGTTTAGCTAGTTGCTAATTCTATTTCGAAAATACCCCATCTATTTCGAAAATACCCCATCTATTTCGAAAATACCCCATCTATTTTGTAAGATCACTTTTACTTGTTAACCTTTTGGAGAGACTTCGTCTCTTGGTGTGGTATAATTCGTACTCTAGTTTGTAATATATGACACTCCTCGTATTCTTTCCTTGCATGTATAAAAGTTTTTAAAACTTCATATTTCCGCTACATAATTCACATGCTTGTATGTTTTATCTTTCCGCATTCGCGAGGGTTGTCACACCCTCCCTCATAAAAGTTTGACACATCTCACAAATGGTTTGGATATGGTGTGCTGGGTTTTCATTTGCCTCACCACTAAATTGGTTTCCTTCTATGAGGGCAATTAGAGTGATATGGACCCTTAGGATCCCATTAGCAAGCTCAAAAACTCGGAACTTAGGATCTTCTTTTGTCCGCACCATTTTTGTCAACCTACAAGAAAAACACAAAAAGGAAAGTTAGTAATGATTTTAAGGTACGGTTGCACCTAAAAATGATGCTCCCGGGCAACGGCGCCAAAATTTGATCAGTTGTGTCGCGGTCCCGATACAAATATAATTACCCACACTTAGGCTAACAACATAAGGAATGTATTAGGGAAGTAGGGATCGATCCTCAGGGAGTACGTGTTAACTATGAATTTCTATGGAGTGATTTTCATTTAAGTTCGATTCATTTGGGGTGATTGTCTAAACTACTAACATAAAATGAAATGACAAGTATGTCATGACGATATTTAAATGACGAGTATGGAATTGCAATAAAAATAAATCTAATCTAATTGACGGAAAGAAAGGTAACGATAATTAAATCTAACTAAGAACGATAATTAAAATGACAATATTGAAAAGCTATCTAACTAAACTAATACACTAGCAAATGACAATAAAATAAACTATCTAAGAACAATAATAAAATGACGGTAAAGTAAACTAACTAAACAACAATAAAATAAACTATCTAAAACAGTAAAATAAACTATCTAATCAAATTGATATAGAGAAAGAGAATTCATGTCAAATGATTTAAAGGCTTTATTGATACCAACATTAGAATTACTACGATTGTCTAAGCCTTGTAGCGGTATATTCCTCTCGGATTCGTACCGACTTTTTAATGGATCCTAACGTCCTCTCAGCCTGGTTAGGTCACTAAACCCCTATTGATAGTCCTAATTCCCATCCCAACTCTCGTTTCTAAGACGGAAATTGACTAATACAAACAATTGTTTATGGCCACAAAACAAAGTTATAGAATTTGAGACAACCAAAGGAAGAAACAAACTAGGTGGTTCTATTGGTATCGACTCTTCTTTTAATTCATTTTAACTATCAAATCATTTCAATATTACAATTCTATTTATTGTATTTATATGATGATAATCTTACAATGTTATATCTAATTTATGTGATTAAGTAAATTAAGAGGAAAAAGATGTAAGAAATTAAACTACGAATTAAAAGTGCTAAAATGATTAAGGTGATTATATTAGTAATGATTCTAATGATGAGTTTTATGATTATATGATTAGGCAAAATGAAAGTTGACATACTAAACGATAATTCGGTGTTAACTAGATTACTTTTACATGGATTTCCTACCAACAACAATATAAAAACAAGACTAAGGAGATTATAGTTCATGATGTCGGAAATTGCATAGGTAAATCAAGGATAGAAAATTACCGAGTTTGGAATGCAAATTATGTAAGAAAGAAAATAAAGAACAAATATCCAACCCAATGTAATGACAAATGCTTATAGGAACACTAGAAAAGTACTTGGAGATTACTATAAAAACAGTCTAAGATTGCATAAACTAGAAACTATGAACTAAAACTTGTATGAAAGAAATATATAATATGTATGCTAATTGTGTTGTGTTTTGATTCATGTTTATTTGTGTGCTAATCCTTGGCTTTTATAGGGATGCATAGCTGCACATCCGCGTCCAAATTCATACCCTAGACAAAGCCATAAAGCACTCCATTAAAGCTTGGTAGAAGAAGAGCCAAGAGACGCTCATCAGCAAACATACCTGATCGGGTATGTGGTAATCCGATCGGGTATGTAACCCTGATGGATTTTTCGTCTCTTCCAATTTCGACCTTGGGCACGGAATCCTATGCCTTGGTCTTGGTCAATGTAACACGTAATTGGGCTTGGGCTAGTCCTCCTTTGACTTGGGTTGATGTTTTCCTTTGAGAAACAAAGTCAAAGTCCAAGATAAGTCCATTCGAGGAAGGATGTAGCGGAATCGTAGTCAAATCGTGAAATTGCTATCATCGGTTCCTTGAAAACTCGTATTCTAGTGCCTTTGCTCCATAAAGTAAGAAAATATAGCAAAACCGCTTCATTTCCTACAAAACGAGTCAAAGCACGCAAAACAACTAGAATAGCAATATTAACTCGTTAATCACTTAACAAAGTGCATAAATCATATAGAAATCGAGCTAAAACGGGGGATAAATTAGTACAAAATATCACTTATCAAAAGTAAAGAGGGCAAAAATTTGCAATCTCTTCCGTTAAATACGCTTTGCATAAAGAACCTTCAACCCGAGCTTTGTTACCAATTTTCTTCTTCACGTGATTAAGAAACCTATTCAATAATTTATGGGATTAATAGTTGTTAAGACTAGTATATAAATATTAATTTAATTATATAGTACGATAATAATTATAATTTAGTTACTAGTTAGCTCTTACCTTTCAAATGGATACATTCAACTATATTGGACGGGGCCTCCAACTTTGGTTTCGTAAGGCAAATGTATCGGTACATGCTCCATGGAATTAAAAAATGATGGAGCAAAGATCATCTCGAACTTACACAATATCTCTGGTATTTGCTCCTCAAGACGAATCATGTCATCAACACATATTGAAGACGAACATAAATCTCGAAAAAATTGACTTATCTCAACAATTGTATTCCACACGAGAGTGGGGAGGAGATGTCTCAAAGATACAGGTAATAATCGTTACATGAAGATATGACAATCATGACTTTTCAAGCCTTGCAACTTTAGCTCCTTCATATCAATACATCAACTAAAATCGGATGCATATCCGTCAGGAAATTTTAACTTTCTTAACCACTCACATAATACCTGCCGTTGAGCTTTGTCAAGTGTAAAAATAGATTTTGGCTTAGACTCATCGCTACGTATGTGAAGAATGGGACGATGACAAATTTTCCTCAAATCTTCTCGTGATTTAACCGTATCACAAGTCTTTCCCTTTACATCCATAATCGTGTGAATCAGTTGCTCAAAGAAGTTCTTTTCTATATGCATTACATCCAAATTTTGCCTAATAAACATCGTCTTCCAATAAGGAAGATCCCAAAAAATGCTTCTTTTAAATCAACCAATTTTCTTCTTTTTCAGCTCATACGTCTCTGCTTTAGTACAATCAACAGTACGTGACAAATCACAAACCATATCCTACACCTTATCCTCCGAAAGTCGATCTAAAGCATGATTCTGCTCCACTTTACCTTTTCTGAAAGCTTTTTTGTTGCTCCTAAAGGCATGCCCCTCCGGTAAGAATTGTCTATGACAATCAAACCTACTCACTTTTTTGGAACAAGGAAGCGAAAATGCTTTGCTTTGGTACATGCAACAAGAACATGCCTTTTTTCCCGCGGTAGACCATCCAGATAGCATACCGTAGGCGGGAAAATCATTAATGGTCCACAACAGTGAAGTTCTTAGTTGAAAATTTTGCTTTAGTGACACATCATATGTTTGCACACCTACTTCCCACAATTGTTTCAATTCTTCCACCAGAGGTTGCAAATAAACATCTAAAGCGGTTTTTGGATTATCAGGACCAGGAATAATTAGTGACAAGAAGATGAATTGTTTTTTCATACATAACCAAGGAGGTAAGTTGTATGGAGTGACCAATACGGGCCAAGAAGAGTACTTTTTACCAAACTGACCGAATGGAGCAAAAACATCCGTACACAGGCCAAGTCGCACATTACGGGGTTCCTCGACAAAGTCAGGATAAAGCATATCAAACCGCTTCCATTCCTCTCCATCACTCGGATGACACATCTTTCCCGGAGTACGAGGATTTTCCTTGTGCCATCTCATTTGCTCGGCCGTGTTTTTGTTAGCAAACATTCTTTGAAGTATAGGAGCTAGAGGAAAGTAAGTTACGGGGTTTTCGGGTATTGGTTTCTTACTCTTTTCACCTCTTTTTTTTCATTCTTCCCTTTTTTACCCTTCAAGACAATACTTCCCTGAGTTATCTTATATCTAGCCTTTTGACATTTCCTACACTTGTCAAGCAAGGCATCATCCTTCCAAAAGAGCATACATCCATCCTTACATGCATCAATCTTGTAATGCGGAAGTTGTAGACCTTTCACTACTTTTTTGGTATTGTAGAATGATAGGGTCATAACATTATTATCGGGGATAACATCCTCAAGCAAAGAAGCAATGCCATCAACACAATTAAATGGCAAATTGTAATCACATTTCAAAGTTACTATCCTAGAGGCGGCTTCTAACAATGACATTTTGCTCCCTTCATATAATGGTATTTCACTCGCCTTTAACATGTCAAAAAAGGCTTTTGCTTGTGGGTGGTTCTTCTTCATTCATTGGTATATGATCATTATTGAAAATATTAGACATAAAGGCATCAACTACCATATCTCTATATGGGTTCTCATTTTGTGGGATTTGAGATTGTTCGGAAAGTGAAAAATAAGATTCTCCATGAGAAATCAAATTGTAGTAGTTTGGACAAAACCCGTTTGTATAAAGATGTTCTTGAACCTCAATGTCATGTAGATATTTCATGTTTTCGCATTTAATACAAGGACACCTAAGTTTGTTTACTACTAAATCATACTCATCTTGTTGTTTAGGAAATTCAATAAACTCGAACACCCCCTTTATAAATCTAGCGGTAGAACGTCTTTTCTTATCAAGTCTTTCTTCGTACATCCATGTACGCTCCAATCTCTTCATTTTAATCTAAACATTAACCAACACTAATATTATTAACTTACTAACACTAATCAAACAACAATACTAACAACACTAATCAAAACCCCTTTACTAACAACACTAATACAAATCATGAAAATTATCAAAACCCAATACTAACAATACTAAATAAATTAATTCTAACAACACTACCACTAATCAAATCCCAATACTAAGAACAATAATAAAAATTGAAATCACTAACACTAATTCAAATTTTACCATACCCTAACTAAATAACATCAAAAAACCTAATAAACATCACAAATCTGTAAATATATCTATCAAATCATCAAAAACTAATGAAAATCATAAATTAAACAAGTAAACTTTACATTAATTTACAAAATTGAAATTAAAACTATAAATATACCTTCAAAAACTAAAAGAAACTGAGGAGTGGTAGTTGAAGAGGAGAGAGATCTCGTCGTTGGAGTAGTGGTCGGAGTGTGGGGTTGACGGAGTAGAGTGGTGGTGGTGTCGGAGCAAGGCGATTTTCGGGTTAATTGGGTTTTTTTTTTCAGAATTGGTAAAGTAAGAGGGAAGGGGGAGCGTGACCGAATCAGCCTATAAGACAGTTTTGGCGATTGATTTGGTGGTCGCCAATTTGGCGACTGAAATCAGTCGCCAGATTGGCGACTGAAATTCGGTCGCCCGATGTTTTTGACAGATTTTTGTGTGACTACTTCAGTCGCTAAATTGGCAACTGCTTTCAGTTGCCAATTTGTGAATTTAGTCGCAAAATTGGCGACTAATTTAAGCGGTCGCCTTTTATTAGTCGCCCGAAATGAGAATTCTTGTAGTAAGACAAGAATGAATCCCTAGTTCTCCTCGAGAACCTCATGGGTGTTCGTGAACGCTAGCCAATGACGCTCATGTGGATTGATTTGTTACTTGCTTTTCATGCTCCAAGCATTCAAGTCATTGAGGTATGTGCATATGATGGCATACATGACTGGTCTAACGGCGGAAACATTAGTAATCATGTGATCAACAACCATTAGTTCAGTGGATGACTATGACTGTTTCATAGTGATCCCACTTTCAACAATATGAATAACGTACTCAAGTTTGTTGAAATAGATGAAGGATCTTATCAATATAAGATTCTTATCTTCATGCTAATATCCTCTCTCATCTATCACTATAGATTTTGGATACTTAAGATGCGATATGCATCTTAGCTTCCAAGTCTTTCATCTAGAAATGATTTCCCAAACACTCCTTCACCGAAGACAATGTCAATACATCACTCCCAATGATTAATATGTCTCTTATATACAAGATATGGAAGACGATTTGCTCTCACTAATCTTCATGTCCAAACATGATAATTTTAACTCCCACTTAATTTTATGTCCATAGATGATAGATCCAGCTCCCACTTAACTTCATGTATAAACATGGCTCTTCGACAATTCGAGGAAACCATTCTCTTTTATCATGAAACGATCATTACAACCTCTTAAGCGCTTACATAGAATCACACATTTAATCTCTTAAGCTTTGTATGACAAATTATGTGTCTCTCTCTGACAACACCAAAATGTGTCATGTTTAGTAGTGTCTATTAGGTTCATTTAATGTACTTTTTACGGGTCGTTAGCATTGTTTTATGCTAACCTTAGCCCTTGTAATTATGTTTTTATTTAGTATTTTTAAGTCAAATTTTAGAGTCAAGCCCGGAAGTCAACAAAAGTCAAAGTCAAACCCGAGACCCGAGACCAAACCCGACAATTGGAGTGGGCTAGGAGCAAATTGTCATTGCAAGAAAAGCAAGTCCAAAGGGTCAATGGGAGTCAAGGCGAGAATAGCATTCAAAGGGGTTAACGAAAATCAAGGCGAGCGTTGAAGAGTAAAAACTGGCAGCCTGAAACGCTGCCAGCGCCAGTGAATGCTGTCGGCGTCCCACGACGCTGCCAGCGTCCTGGCCTTAGACAGGTGTTCCTTCATTCTCCGTCTTGGCATTTTGAGGCCCATTTCTCAAGGCCCTAGGTTTTCGGAGCCAAGGGTATATAAGAGCCATATTTTAGAGAGAGAGAGATTCCCTACATTCCATTTTTCATTTCAATATTCCACATTAGAACTCTCTCATTTTGGTTTTCATTTTGGCTTGTAATTTGGTTGAACTTCATTATTATGGGTTGTAATACTTGGATTATGGGTAGCTAATCCTCCATTTCTTAGTATAATTGGAACAAGTTCTCATCTTTTAGCATTGTAAGACTCTTTAATTTCTTCTTCTCTATTTAATACCATATTCTCATGTTTAAATTCCATTGTTGAATGAATTATTGTTGACACTAACCATCTTAGCAATTGTTTGTTTAATTATTACTTTGTCTAGATAAATTTGGTTAATTTATCTTGATATTGTTGAAGCAACCTTGAAAGATTGTAACTTTGGTTTAAAAGTTGGAATCTTTTGAGTGGAATTTGGTTTATTGTGTGATTAGAACATGGTTTAATGTTTTATTACATGATTCTAGCTTGTTTCTTTGGTTTTGTGCTTAAAGCTTGCATCTTTGATTTGGGCTCATGGTTTAATGGGTGTAAATTGGGTTGTTAAGGGTCATCCATGGTTGGTTTAATCCATGTTGACTAATTTCTTAGAAACTTATATTAGATAATTAGAGAAGAGAGGAAAGGAAGAGTCTTTACTTTGCTAATTGTTTGGAACTTGGGAAAATTATACTAAGTTGTTTCTCCATATTTGAATATTTGAATCTTTATTTTTTATTGGTTATTGTAGACTTGTTAATAAATTTCTCCAATCAAATCTTCTCCCTATATGTTATCCTACATGTTTTCTCATTTTGAATATCATAGTTTGTAATTAATTTAAGCTTTTGTCTTTATTAATTGTCTTAATTTGTGATTAGAGTAATTAGTTAGTAATTAGTTTGTTAATTGGTTTTTAGCAAGAGTCTAGATTAGTTCATTTAGTTAATACCGCCTTCTCTTGGGTTCGACCATATTCTTACCATTTTACTACCTTTATTTAAGATAGTTTGTGTTTGTTTAGGAGTTATAAAATGTTATTAGATGGTAGTTAATTTACGGAATTAACGACACGCGAAATTAAGCTCGTCAAATTTGGCGCCGTTGTCGGGGAAGGAAATTTAGCTAAATATCAAATTGAAACTCTTGTTAGTGTCATAACTTGTTTAGATTATTTTTTCTAATTTTTCGTAGCTTATTAATTACTTTGTGTTGAAGTTACTAATTTGTGTTGTTGAGTTGTTTTAGCATTAGTTTATGCCTAGCTCACAAGAGGGAATTGGTGACCAAGATATTGATCCATCTTCAAGTAGCATATCAAATTGGTTATTTTCAAATCCCCTTTATAGGAGACCTTTTTGGAGGGAACCTGGTGAAGAGGAATTGGAAAATAATATTTTTCAAGAACAACCGGAGGAAGTGTTTGAGTCACCACCTAGGATACCATCTCCACTGAACGTCCTTTACCCACCTAATATGGCGGAGGATAATAGGACAATCGGTGAGATCCGGGTAAGGAATTATGAGGAGCAACCCCTTTGTATTGCATATCCTCCCATGGGTGATGTGAACTTTGAGCTCAAAGGTTTCTTTGTCCACACCTTACTTAAATTCCATGGCATGGTGGGGAACGACCCTAATAGACACTTGGCCAAATTTCATATGATTTGCCAAGGTTCTATTCCCCAAGGAGTGACCGAAGATCAATTCAAGTTAAGGGAATTTCCTTTTTCTCTTCAAGATGCCGCGAAAGAATGGCTCTTTTGTCTCCTGGCTCACTTCGTTACCACTTGGGTGGGCTTGAAGAAAAATTTTCTTGAAAAGTATTATCCGGATTCAAGGCACAATCACTCCAAGAAACTTATCACTACCATTGAACAAGAAATGGGAGAGACCCTTTTATGATTATTGGGAGCGTTTCAAGAGTCTTGTGGCAAGATGCCCATACCATGGCATGTCGGGAGATGATTTGTTGACGGATTTCAATGAGGGGTTGTGCCAAAATGACCAAAGAATGATCATTGCCGCCACCGGAGGTGGAATTGACACCCTTAATATGACCGAGGCCAACAATATTATCGAAAAATTGGCAATGAAAAAAAAAAGCTATGGAAGAAAGAGTAAAAGGGGAGTAAGCTCTAGGAATGTATCCTCCATGGAGAATCCTTATGCATCTCAAAACCAAATGATCAAGCAAGAAATGGGTGAACTTAAAAGTATGATGTCAAACTTGGTTGTTAACAAAGGTAACTCATTCTCTCAATACTCCAAACCAATCGAATGCTCATATTGTGGGGGTGACCATGCCACCAACACATGCTACATCATGATTGAACAAGGAGCAACTATGGAAAGTGTTAATGCTATGGGGTATGGAAATTACAATTCAAGGAACCCAAGTGGAGGGGGACTGTACAACCAAGTGGGGAACCGCGACCTTTTGGGATGGGGAGGGGATAAGTCGAAAAGCTTTGAAAACGGTCAATTTAATCATTTGAGAACCCAAAACTGGAACTCCAATTTCCAACAAAACCCACAAAGAATTCACAACAATCAAAGACCCGAAAATTCAAATTTCCCAAGCAACTCTCAATCTCAAAACAATGATCAAAGACAATTGAACCAAGGCCCCATTCAAGGAAATTCTTCTTCTCAAGGTAACTTGAGTGATATTTTGCAAACACTCCTTGCCAATCAAGAGAAAGATAGGGAGGAGGCAAGGAGAGAAAAAGAGGAGGCAAGGAGAGATAGAGAAGAGGCAAGGAATGATAGGGAGGCAAACAACCTTATGGTAAGCAACTTGGAAATCCAACTATCCCAAATAGCTTCCAATATGTCAAAATCTCAAGCCTCAAGCTCCACAGGATTCCCATCTCAAACCATCCCACCACCTAGGGAGAATGCTAGTGCCATGACCTTAAGGGGAGGCAAGGAGTTGGAGGTACACCCCCTTGGAAAAGGCAAGGAGAGGATGAAGAATCTTGAGATGGAGACCTTGGAAATTGAAGACCAAGGAGAGTTAGTAGTTGGTCATGAAGAACTATCAAGGAATGGGGAAAGGACATCCAAAAGCAAGTACCCCAAGGGAGACACTTCAAAGAGGGGTAAAGACATTATTGATGATGATGTGGTAGAGTAATACATACCGGAAGCCCCATTTCCTAGCGCTTTGATAAGCAAAAGGAAGTATGACAAGGAGAACGACTTGTATGAAACTTTCCGGAAGTGTGAGGTAAACATTCCTCTTTTTAAATTGTTAAATAGTGTCCCTAGGTATGCAAAGTTCTTGAAAGAACTTTCTACACCTAAGAGAAAGCCTAAGAAAGGAACCCATAGGGTTAGGGTGAGTAAGCATGTTTCGGCAATTTTCAAGCAAAACTTACCAAAGAAAAGTGGAGACCCGGGCATGTTCACCATCCCTTGCACCACTGGAGGGCAAAGTTTCAAACGTGCCATGTTAGACCTTGAAGCCTCTATTAACGTCATGCCCCTATCCATCTATGAGACCCTAGGCTTAGGACCTTTGTCTAAGACCGGGGAGGTTATTCAATTAGCCGATAGGTCTAGTGTCTATCCCAAAGGCTTAATAGAGGATGTACTAGTAGAGGTAGATAACCTCGTCTTCCCGGCGGAGTTTTATGTTTTAGACATGGAGTCTAGTACAAGTGCCACTCCCCTTCTCCTTGGTAGGCCATTCATGAAAACCTCTAAAACTAAGATTGATGTGTCAAACGGATGTTTGACAATGGAATTCGAGGGAAATAAATTGACCTATAATATCTATGACTCTATGAGACATCCTAGTGATGTTCAATCTTGTTTTTTCTTAGGTATTTTCGAGCCTTTGGTACCTCAAATGTATAAGTTATGTGATAGGGACCCACTTGAGGTGTCCCTAACTAACAATGTGGAAGAAGAGGAGTTGCGGTTTTTGTTGTCGGTTGATGTGCAGGAACATCTCAAGAACTTGGAGAAAGAAGAGCCACCAGACAGGTACAAATAACTCAACACCATCGACTATAAATAAATGGCAAACCGTGTAAATATTCTATTCTTGTAAATATTTCATTTAAGTTTCATTGTAAATTTTTAACATTTGAGTTGTTTTTAAGTAGTTAGAATTTGCATCAATCAAAACCTTTTGAAGTTACTAACGATTTTGTGAAGATTGTGCAAGTTTTTGGCCGCCTCGGGATGCGTGCCACAGGTAAAAAGTGTGGGACTAGGTGAAATTTTGATATTGAAGGTTATTAAGGGTCATTGGAGTGAAAATCGAAGTCTAGTGGTGTTTGGAAGACTTAGCCAAAATTTGGCTAAGTGGAAAACTTAAAGGAAATCCGGCAGTGAAGAACGCTGCCAGCGTCGAAAGCTTATATCAGCCCCTTGATTCCTCAATTGCAAGAGTTCTTCAACACTTCTATCTTCAATTCTCACGAACAAAAACCCCTAAAACAACCCCAATCCTTCAAAACTTCACCTTTCTCCCCAAATCTTCACAAACCTTCATCAAAATCAATCAAATTCTTCATTCTAACCTTCATTCTACATTCAAACACTTCCAAATCAACCCAAATCACTCAAAATATCAAAAACATTGCCTTTAGAAAACCCAGAAAACTCTTTCTTAAATTCGAATTTAAGGAGCTTTAGTGGGTTTTTAAAGGGTTTTGAAGGATTCCTTTCTTATTCTAATCATCAAGGAGCTAAAGTTTTGTGGAATCGAGAAGGTATAACTTAATACTTAACTTGTTGATAGGGTACGAAAATCACGCTAATCTTGCATGGATTATGTGACACCCTCAAATTTGCGGAAAGATAAACAAGTAATTTAATAAATAAAAGATGAGAATACGTTTCTAATAGGTTCACTTTAGTGAAAATCGGTAAATTTTAAAACCGGAACCTACTATTAAATATATTCATCATAACAAAGGTGTCTTAAAGAAAAAGGTTCATAACAAAAAGTAAATAATATTATACATAAGAAGTATCCAAAACGGGAGACATATCTCCCGTATAAATACGGAAATAAAAGAGTGTATAATATAATACAATCCTAAGAACCGAATATAGGTCCAAGGTAATACTTCACTCGCTAGCTCGTCAATGTACCCAAGTATGCATCACAAACCTGCCAACCGCATTAAATATAAACACGGAAGCCACAGTCAGTGGGGAGTAACTCCGAGTTCTCCCAGCCACGAAATGTCGAGTTTAATAAAACATGAATAACATAAAAGCAATGTATATGGAAAATACAAAACCTTAACATATATGATATGCTTTTCATGTTATGAAACAATTAACTAACATATAACCTATCATATGAAAGCTATCATGTGAATCTGTTAACAATCTATAACACGAGGTAGGGAAGCTGGTATGCTAGCTCAGAGGTTACCATTTAACATGGCCATGATACACTCAAACCCTAATCATACAACTATCATGTGAATCAGTTAACAACCGGTAATCCAAACTCTATCAACCTTAGCCGGCTTGCATCTCACCTTCTAAGACTCATAGAATCATCAAACATGAAAGACCAATACGGCTAGAAACACCAGGCATAAGTTCTTAGCCAGTCAATAGTCGGACTTCTTTACCTCGAAGGTATACGCACAACAAGGTAGGAAAACATCCTAGTCCTAGACGATCACTACCTTCGACAACAAGCATTCCATTCCCGTCTCATACCAAAAGTGGCTATATTACTTAAGCTGCTCCCATTCCAAAAGTGGATTAGGCACCATGCCCCGACTTGGATATAACACAATCAAACCGAGACCACAAAGCTATCAACGTAACTCCATATGCTCGTTAAAGATAGTACGGGCCTATCAATGTCATGGTCCAAGATACTCATTTAGAATTAGAATGGTCAAGACGCCATATACTCATAATTCTCTATGGGTACTTAGTCAACACGACATTTATCATACAATCAAACCGTCACGGGAACAACTTCCTATCATGTGACTAATTGCATATAAATCATATTCAAATAACATATCGCCTCATATCTACTAAGGCTAATTCATAATTAAATACAACCTTACTTGAAGACAAATCCCCGACCCGAGTCCCGCGACGGGTCATCTGTCAAAACGGGGCTGACTAGATCTTAGTTTGACCAAACCCGTTTGGTCAAACCGGCTAGAAACAGAGTCTTTACCAATTAGACTTAGACATAAAATCAACATATTCATTACATGTTATTTTATTAAAACTTCTAACATGTGAATTATTAAATCTTATGAAAAACCCGCTTGACTTAAAGGATATCAAATTAAACTACGATCTCGTATTATAATTTCTAACATGTGAGAAATAATCATTTTATGAAAAACCTTTTAATTAAATATTTTACTTATTAACATTTCTCACTTGCTAAATATTACAAAACACGATAAAATAACAATAACTCAAAAACCGTCACAAGTCCATGGAAGGAACCCACGGGCTGATTTGGGCCGAACTTGACACGGGCCTGGACTGGGCCCACGGGCCTGGTTTGGGCCTGTTTTGGGTCGATATTTTTAAAACCGTTTCTTAATATTTCCCGCATGCTTAACATATTTAAAACCCGTCAAAACAACAACAAAACAATCAAGTATCGACACAAACCCAAAGGCCAAATCCCGGACCAACCCAGACCTGGCTGGACAGGCCTGAACCGGGCTGAACCAGGCCTGAACCGGCCGGTTTGGCCTGTTTTCCAGCCACCACCTACGGCCACCCTACACGGCCAAAACCAACACCAATCCTAAATTATTTCTAACATGTTTTAATTAACAACATCCATTTTTAACATCCAATTCAACCATCATTCATACAAAAATCATGGTTATAAATAAATCATCCAAATATGTCAAGAACACTAAACATGTTAAAAATTCCATACAACATAATAAAATTAACAACTTATCATGTTACTAATTTAAAAACCATAAATAACAATAATATGAACAAAAACAAAAGATATATGACATTAATTCGTCGAGTAAATCGGAATCGTTACCTTAGCTAGCAAAATCAAGTAGCACCAAAAATAAGAAGTAAATAAAAACCCGTCTACTAATCTTCTCCTAATATATACGAGTCACCAAACTCGTCTTCAAAATCTTCCCCTATAAGAAATGACAAGAATAATATTGTTAGAATTAAAACTTGATTTTCCATAATTAAAGTGTTGAAAACGATTTTGTCGGAATTGAAAATAAACCGTACTTGAAGATGGAGAGCGTAGAGGAGATTCTAGAAATATAAGTTAGGACGGATTTGAATAAGTAATGAAGGTTTTGTGACGATTTTGCTCAAGAACGACGAAGAACGATGAAGAACGATGAAGAACGATTAAAGAAAGTATTAATTAGATCTTAAGTAGATTTATTGTAAAATGAAAAGATAGTTAGTGAGTAATGGTGGGTGTGAGCCGTGTAGTTATAGGGTAATTAATGAGTCGGGTTTTGAAATTGTTGTTACGGGATTGACTTGGTTTTATGATTATATTAAGGTAATTAATTAGATATAATTAGATTAAATGATAGTTTAATAAAATATCTAGATATTAATTAGATATTATGTTATTGTAATCAAAAGAAAGGAAAATATCTAGTCCTATTAGAGAGGAGAGGAGCCGTGTGATGTTAGAAGAAACCGGGTCTGATTTTAATCGATTTGCGTAATTTAAACTGACGGATCGATAAAGTTACAAATATCTTAGATATTCGTATTAGTTTAATCGAAAGAATTCAAATATCTAATGTGAGTGGAAAAAGATGACATGGGCGTGTGACTCATGCCCAAGTCGGGTTTCGGGTTTGTTTCGGGACTTAAGTTGTCTCGGGAATAGTTAAATGACGTTCGGGGTTAAACCGTAAAACCTTCTCTTAAATTCCGAATAAATTCAAAATAATTATATTAAATTATCATAAATTCAAATAAATCTTAATAAAAATAAATTAAATTTATTATTTTTTCAAATATAATTTCGGTCTTTAAAATTACGAGATGAGTCGGGAAAAGTCAACGAAAGTCAAAGTTGACTTAAAAACGGGATTCTCATGGAATCTCGCAGAAATTCCGAATACGAACTCGGAAATTCCAAATTCGACTGGAAACAATAAATTCCAATTTAAAAACTTAAACATGCTGAAAAGTATCCGTAAAATATTTTCACTAGAAAAATAGGGTACTTTTCGGGTTGTTACAGATTATCTTAGCGGAAACTATTAGGGGCTAGGATGCTCGAAAGGCCGACCCAAATATTCCTTTTGCGGGGTCATCCTGACTTCTACAGGTATGTGCTCTTTCATCATTGGTGTCTACTTTCGTTGATAGGGTACGAAAACAAAAACAACGTGCCCGACCCGATCGAGTCTGATGAAACTCGATCGAGTACGCAGAAACTCGATCGAGTATTACAAAAACTCGAATCGAGTGTCCTTAAGACGGACTATAATTGGCTACGACATTGTAATTAATCTCTTTTTCTAAGAAGTACTTGATCGAGTACGGTGAAACTTGATCGAGCGTCTGAAAGACCAGCCTCATCTTCTTTTTTTTGACCTCAGCCTTCATTCTTTTCAGCGGGTTTTATCATTTTTTACCACCACCTTCTTTCTTTTCAGCGGGTTTATTCGTTTTTTGCCACCGCCTTCTTTGTTTTCAGCGGGCTCATGTTCAATTTTAGTTTTTCTCATTTTTTTTCAACAGGTCTGGTTTACAGAGAGACTCGCGTTGATTGCCCCACCCTTAAACCTTGAGAAATACCGCATCAGGCAGCTCACTAGTCGTCAAAGATGTTATGTTTCCGGCTAGAAATCTGTTGGAGTAAGTGTCCTCCACAACAGTGCATTTATATAATAAATCTCATTTGGAATATATGTGGCATGTCTAGTATATTTTGATACTCCACGTCAGTTGATTAACGTAATTCGATAACGCTCAGCTGACTAGAGTTAGACGTTATTGTCGTATGACGAGGGTGATCAACTGATCCCTTTAGGTCACACCTATAGGATGAAACCCAAATAGTAGAACTAATTATTTGTATACGATACAGTTAATTAGCGCATTACATATATTTGATATGTACGTTTAGTTACGAGAGTTCTTTATTAAAAATTGAGTTAGGAACTCATTCCACTAAAGTTTATTAGTCAATTACACGATAACTGACTGAATAAATTTTAAGTCTTACTTTAATACGATTAAATAAGATTTAATTTAATGATTAATAGTTAATTCATTAAATTAGTTGAGGTTATGCATATATTTTGAGGTAGAGGTAATTAGTTAATTATATTTACAAAGAGTTGTAAAAGAAATTAACTGGCCATTGTGGGACCCATTATATATTGATATAATGGTAAAATATCACTTAAAAGTTAAGTACATATTGTTTATTAATTTTTGTCATATAATTGTTATATTATCAAATTAACGCTTAGTTATACAAGATAATAAAACATATGATTATAAGTATTTGTGGGACAAATATAAAAAATCAAAATGGACCACATAACACATGTGGAGGCCGGATTTTTGCTAGTGGAGATCAATGATGATTGTTCTCTACTAATTCCACACTCCACCATATGATTATGACATGTATGACACATGATCATTATCTTTATACAATCTCATACACTACCATTATGCATGTGAATAAAATAAGAAAAAAATCACCCAATTTGGAGCTTAGGTGTGCCAGCCATAGTGCCATAAAATGCGCAATTGTTGTTCATTTTCAAACACTTCATTTTTTGCTTATTTTCCTTCTTCACTCTAAACTCACATGCATACTAATATTCATATCATATTAGTACTGTAGTAATACAATAATATTAGTAGTATTATTTCTTACTTATTATCTAGTTAATAATAAGCTAAGATAATTTGGGTGGATTCTTGGGTGCAACAAGAAGAAGACCTTCTACTTTGGAGGTTGTTTTATGGAGGATCATCCACTAATTACATGCTCAAGAACAATAAGAAGGAGTTCTTATTGTGCACTTATTTAACCGAAAAAGCCCAATGTAATGATGTTTTCGTCTTATCTTTTTTTTTTATGCTTTTATATTTGCATGCATGATAACTAGATCCAAAATCATTAAGTTAATGTAATTTAATAAACTAATTAGAGGAGTCTATTTAGAGGTCTAGGAATTTCTTGTGGTATCAGAGCTCAATTGTTACATGCATGTTGATTTTAAGCATTAAAATCGAGTTATACGATAACTTAGGTAAAATTGAAAATTTGTATTAAAAAATGGTTTACACAAAATTTTGATTTTCATGCATACCTAATGACCTCAAAACGGTGTTGGTCAAATTTGGTGGTTTTAGAGATTGATTTGCTATTTATTTTGGTTTATGACCTTTAAATCATGTTAACAGGCATTTTTATGTTAAAAGTTAACTAAAAACAGTTTCATGTTGATTCTGGTCATGAAATTTTAATATGATCTCACATACATCTTTTAAATACTTTATGTAAAATTGCGTGGTTTTTAATTATGTGTTTCATGATTATTGATTTTTATGAGATAAAAGTCGATAAAGTGAGATTATGATGTTCATAACATTGAAACGTCCTTTTCTGGTCTTGAAAATTTTTAGTATATTTTATAATCAGATTTATATCATCTTGTTGAAATTTCGTAATTTGTTTCACTATTTTACTATATTTACAAGTTTTTATTTGATAAAACCGATAAATACAAGTCTATTTGTTCATAAAACTAATTCAAAATTTTTGGGCAAATTTTTTTGGTTTTAGGAGTTCCTAAAAATGTTCCAAAATTTTTGTTTTTAAATGTTTATGATTTTTATATTTTATTTTAGGTTTATTTCATAAATGTTGTGATTAAACCTCTATTTTTAGCAAATACGATCAATTCAAACTAATTAAACACAAACAAATTTAGTGGGGGACTACTTTTGAGTTATAAATCATTTTAGATAATTAGTTTGAACTTAAATACGATTTAAGTGTTGATTATTGATTTTTAATGGTTAAAAATCGATAAAATCCATAAAACCGAGCTAGAATGAGCATGGTAAGTGTCAAGGGCGATTTTGGTATGATTTTTACAGCGTTTTATTTATTTTGTTATTGTTGAATGAATTAATATCATTTGTTTAAATTTTAATGCAAGTTGTACCTAGTATGGCCTAGATTATTTTAATCGGTATTACCCGTAATGTAAGGAAATACCGATTCGGTTGTAATTTTATTTGCGATCTCGTATCACCGTTTGTAATAATTTAATTTCATTTTTAGATCAAATGTATAATAGGAATTTTATTTGTATTTTTTTGTAATTAATTATTATGAAGACGGAGATTCCCGAAGTCGGTGTTACATAAGACGGTGCCTTTTTGAAGCGTGTTCCATGAAGAGGCAAGGGGCCAAGGAGTTGGTTTCCTTTTTTTGTAATCGTCTAGTTAATTACATTAGCTAGGTGGCCATACTAGGATTAATTATATGCTTGCTTTATGTTTTCCGCTCATGCCAAAATCGCCAACATGCATTTTTATTTCTCGATTGTCAATTCAACGTTATTCAAAATTTAACGATTTAGTTCGCTTATAAGGAATTAATAACTAAATTGACAAGTCCTCTCACATGACTTAAAATAAATTGAGATTTAGCCTTTCCAATTGAAGCACCTACGAACCCCGTGTTCATTAGGGCAACCACAACGTGGACCCTTTTTACCTCGGGTAAGTAGGGTGATGCGATCACACGTCTAAATTGGGTTGGACTCAACGGGATAAGCGTTATCCCGGGACTAGGAGATGAATTTGGTTGAAATTCGCCGACCGAGAGTTCTAGGGGTAGAATTAGTCAAAATGTTGACTTATCGTTTATTACATAAAAGTGGCATAACATGTTCATTTTTATCTAAAATGCGGGTCTCGGAATCACTTATATAATTTCGTGAGGGGTCATTATATGAGTGACTTGTTAAAATTGTTTTTACAAGTGAATTATATATAAGCAATGAATGTTTATTTTTCCGTTGATATTTATATTATTCACGCAATGACAAATTTTCATCCTTCTACAAACTTGTAAATCCGTTCAATCGTGGAAATGAGTTTCCATTAATTTATACGGTATCATTTTGATTGCGATTTAAATCTCCGTTTAAACCACCATAGCTAAAGACAAAATTAAAATTTTCTTTTGATCCTCATATTCACCATTGCAAATGTCTGTTATGAAGAGTATACAATAAGTCACACTTAGTTAAAAACGTTTTGAATTTGTGTGACGACTTCTTATAACAATGGTACATCAATCTTTTTTGCTCCAAAGAAAATATTTGTATTTTTGGTATGTCGTCATAATGCTCCTTATCGAGGCTTACCTCAAAGGAGGCCAAATCAGTTGGGACGACTAGGTTAATCGATTTATTCGAAATCGTGAATAACCAAAATACCGTAGTCACTTCATGAAAGGTTTATCCTTTTGAAGGTAAAACCATGAATAAAATGAAGAATAACCTTCATAATAATTCTAATCTACTTGTATAAATAGATATTCATGAAAGTGAGAGGGAGCTCTAAGAGGGATGTTTTTTTCTTAATTGTTAAAGATGTTGGAGCCAGTGTCCTCCACAGTTAGTGCAATAACATAAATAAATCTCTGTAGGTTCACAGGGTATACTTTGTATAATAATCAGTTGATTAACGTTTATCAATAACGGTTGACTTGCTAGATAAGTTTGACGTTATTGTTATACAGATGGCGGTGATCAACTGGTCCCTAAAAGTCACACCTATAGGATGTGTTTGAGAGATGTGATTATTTGAGAAAATAATCATATTGATGCCCTATTATATGACTAAAAGGTTAGTCAGTGTATTTGACTAAGAGGTTAGTCAATGTGATGATGAGACGATTATTTAATAACGATTAAATAAAGTTAGCTGAGACGAATTAACTGTAATTCGTAAATTGGATATATAATGTAAGCTAATTAAACATAAACCGTTATAATTAATTGGCAAATTATAAATATACGGATATTTATAATTAATGATGTATTATAATGTCGGTCCTTGTAAAACGATGATTATAAGATATTACATTATATTGGAAGCTAAAATGACCAAAAACGAATGGATCCAGATACACTCAGTTTTTAGTCAATGGGTAGTTATTTTGAGGAGACCAAATCTCCTCATATAAGACCTAGAATGAGCCGTGAGAATTGACAAAAAGGATAAGAAAATTCTAACCTAATTTCTATTCTCACAGTAGCCTCCATCTCAACACAGATCACAGAAAGAAAAAGTTAACAGTAGCTTTTTCACAAAACACAAAAACAAAAGGTTAACAATAACTTTTGAAAACTTCTAGCAATTCAAGGGCATATCTCATACAATCTTGGGTGCAACGATTAGGAGGATATCTACCTTGATATCTCTGTTCTTTACGGCAATTGCTAGGACCGGAGGTTGATTTCTAAATCTCTATTCCTTTTGTTGTTTTCGTTTATGACTAGCATAATCAAATTATTACTTTTCGTTATAATCCTATAATTATTTGTATTGTGGTAATACCGATTTCCCACAAGTGGTATCAGAGCATAGGCCACGAAATTGTTTTAATTTGATTTCATAAACCGAAACTGTTTATGTCGCTGTGTGTTTGGCTCGATCGAGGACTTTAGTGAATCGATCGAGCAGTTTTTGTGAGTTTTTGGTCGATCGAGTACTTGTGTTTGCTCGATCGAGCAGTTTTCTAAACCTTTTGGTCGATCGAGTAATTGTTTTTGCTCGATCGAGCAGTTTTCTCATTTTTGTTGGTCGATCGAGTGATGTTTATACTCGATCGAGGTCCCTGTTTGTCGACTAGGAAGAATTAGTCGATCGAGAGACTTTATTGTTTAATTTCTTCTCGATCGAGTACTTTACAGTATCGTATTTCCTTTCGTATTCGTTTTCATTTAGATTTATTTTGTTATTTTAATCTGTTAAAATAACATACACTAGATTTGTAGATGTTTTAATTTAATAAAGATTAGATTAAAATGAAAATGGAAATGATGTTGAATGAGTTTTTCATTAGAGAGGATATAATTTTTCCCTATTTTGTCGATAAGGACCTTTTGCTGAAAAAAAAAAAATTTGCCGAAAATAATTCTGCTGAAAAATTTCTGTTTTTCCGTGTTCAAGTTTTTTGGCCTTTAATTGGACATCATTCGGATTGTGTATAATTAATGTGCAACGGTTCACATATGCTTAATATCTTACATTTTAAAGCAGTTTGAAATGTTTAGGATAGTTCATTTTATCAGTAAAATGAATCGGGATTATAATTAATGTGGGTAATTACAGAATTACCACATAATTATAATCTATGTTAAAGGGTGGTTTGGATAATAAAACATCGTAATAACTGTATTATGTCTTGTATGTTTTATTTTAGTTGGTGCTTTTATAATGTTTTTGGATTGTTTGAATGAATTTTTATCGTATTTTACAATCAGTTGTAACTTAGTGTGGCCTTAGTAAATTGTGTTACCGTAATGATGGTAACATAGTCTTGGATGTAATTTGAGATCTCGAATCTCCATTATTTTTAGTTTTGGGTTTTTGAAATTAGTATGTAATAAATAGGATCTATGTAATTTTATTTATTGTAATTTCAAAGAAGACTAAAGATGGACATTGGAGCTCACTCCCGCTACATGGACCAAGAAGGGTGATCGAGTCAAGCTTCGAGGGTCCAAGCAGTTGGATTCCAAGTTGTATTTCATTCTTTTTGGTAGGATAGGCCACACTAGGACATGTTTTTCCTTTACGTTTTTCATTCTCGTTTACTTTCCATCACATGATAGATATAATTGCATCATATTCCGCCTAAACCAAACCACCTAAACCTAAAATGCATGAAAATGATTCATATAGATTGAATATTTTAATCATGGACATACAGATGTCACTCGCTTTTAGGGCCATCACCTTAGTTAAATCATTCTCGAGTTGCTAGACATTCGTTCACTTAAAATGAATTTAAGTTAAGATGATGGGACCTTCCCCTATAAATTAAAATTGAGACTAGTCTTTATTGGGAAAACTACTATGAGCCCCGTCTTCGTCGGAAATCATAATATAACCCCTTTTACGTTGGGTAAGTAGTGAGTGTTGACCTATTTTATCTTAACATTATAGTACGAGTAATATCTCGTGATTATGATGGACTAAAGATAGAATTTAAAGAAATTTATCGACCAAGAATTCTACAAGTAGAATTAGCCAAGAGGTTGGCTTATCAATCTACAGAAATTGAGTCTTGGGATCATTTATATAATTCTTGAGGGAGGTCAATTGTATAAATGCACGAGTCATCGAATTAAACTGTTTTTCATTAGACTCAAATTTTAACACGATGAAACTTATCATATTTATTTTTTTTTCTTCCACAGTCATATATTCAGATATAACTGCTAATAACAAATGGCTGGCCATACTGATGACCCAATGCCAAGTGCCACGCTTGAACATGAGTCCTGGCTTAAGATGTTCATGGACACTATGAATCAGTCAACGCGACTGAAGAATAACGGGTCCATCTTTGCGGACTGGGAGACGGCATTACGGAATGCTGCCATTGCTGACAGTAAGCTCAAGTACTTGACTGAGCCTTTACCGCCAAACCCAGGCCCCAATACAGGAGCAAATGAATCACTTGCTTATAGTGATTTCGTAATGGAGGCGGGTGCGATAAAGAACGTACTCATCTTTTCAATGGAATCAAATTTGCAAAGGCGATTCATTGCCCATGGTGCGAACAAGATTTTCACCACGCTCTCTAACGAGTTCTCGAAAGCTCTGAGGATCGTTAGCTATGAGCATACCTGTCGCTTCTATGAAGCGAAACTCCAGAGGGGCCAAGCAGTTAGCCCACACATTCTTGACATGATTGAGAATGTCGAGAAACTGGAGGCACTTGGTTGCAAAATCGATGAGAAGATCATCATAGACCGCGTTCTTCATTCACTTCATGATGGTTTTGCCCTTTTCAGGGAAAATTACTATATGAATGATATGAAGAAGAGTCTTCATCAGCTCCACTCACTCCTTGTACAGACAAAGAGTGATCTGAAATTGAGTGGGAGTCTGAAACAGAACGTTCTCATGATTGGCAACAAGGGCAAAGGTAAGGGCAAGGCTCAGGCCAACCTAGCTGTAGGGAAGCCGAAGTTCAAAAAGCCAGGGCAAGGCAAGAGTGGGCCTGGTGAGTCTAGCGGTAGCTCACAAGGCAAGACAAAGAGCGATGAATGTAACGTGGAGTGCCACCACTGCCACAAGTTTGGGCATTGGAGGAGGAACTGCCTCGTGTACCGAGAGGACATTAAAGCAGGCCGCGTCTCTCCTGTTGGTATGTCTTCTTCTTTTATTCATATGATTGAGATCAACCATGCAAGTTTCGGAACTTGGGTACTAGATACTGGTTGTGGTTCTCATCTGTGCAATCATTTGCAGGGCCTAAGAAACATCACAACTCTCGCAAGGGGTGATGTGGACCTGCAAGTGGGGAATGGAGCAAGAGTAGCTGCCGTTTCAGTGGGAACATATGTAATCCAACTCCTGAGTGGATTTGAGTTATTTCTGAATAACTGTTACTATGTACCCAGTTTATCTAAAAACATTATTTCTGTTTTCGTACTTGATAAGGACGGCTTTTCGTTTGTAATAAAGGATAATAGCTGTATTTTCTCTTTAAACGAAATGATTTATGGTAAAGCAGTTTCCATGAATGAGATTTATGTTTTAGATCAAACCACAGATATATTGCATGTGAGTAGTAAGAAAGCAAAGGTTGGTGACAAAGATCAAACCTATTTATGGCATTGTCGTATGGGACACATAAATGAAAAACGCGTGAAGAAGCTCATTGATAATGGGACTATCTCCCCATTTGACTATGAATCTTTTGGCACGTGTGAATCATGTCTCATAGGCAAAATGACTCGAATTTTCTTCAAAGGTGTTGGAATGCGCGCTGCTGACCTATTAGGACTCATACATACTGATGTGTGTGGACCTATGTCAATCAACGCTAGAGATGGCTATAGATATTTTATCACTTTCACGGACGATTTGAGTAGATATGGATATGTCTACTTAATGAAGCATAAAAGTGAGTCCTTTGACAAGTTCAAGGAATTCCAGAATAAGGTTGAAAACCAACTGGATAGAAAGATTAAAGCACTACGTTCGGATCGTGGTGGCGAATATCTTTCGAAAGGAGTTTGATCGACACCTTAAAGACTGTGGTGTAGTACTGCAGTTAACTCCACCTGGAACACCACAATTGAATGGTGTGTCCGAACGGAGAAATCGAACATTACTTGATATGGTTCGATCCATGATGAGTCACACGGTTGTACCTGATTCATTGTGGGGTTATGCTCTTTTGTCAGCTGCTCTAATACTTAACCGAAGCCCGTCTAAAGCTGTAGACAAGACTCCATATGAATTATGGAAGGGAACTGTCCCCAACTTGTCCTTTATTCGGGTTTGGGGCTGCGAGGCTTATGTCAAGTGGAGACCTGACGATAAGCTCGGCCCACGATCGGTCAAGACATACTTTATTGGTTATCCAAAAGGGATGTTTGGTCATTACTTTTACTCGCCTACCGAACATCGAGTTTTTGTTGCGGCTAGTGCGACGTTCTTAGAGAAAGAATTTCTCGAGAATAGGACAAGTAATGGAACCTTCGAACTGTCGGAGATTCAAGAACCAACAACCGAGCAACCAATGGAGGAAACTGTTCCTTCATCATCAGCTGCGGTTAATATTCCTTTGGAACCTAGGAGGTCGGGTAGACACTCTATTCCTCCAGACAGATACATTGGTATGGTCGAGGAGAATGAGAGTGATGACGTTTTACTCCTAGAGAGTAACGAACCCGCTACCTATAAAGGTGCCATGACCTGTTCCGACTCTAAGCTATGGCTTGACGCCATGCAATCCGAGATGGACTCTATGTATGAGAATGGCGTATGGGATCTGGTTGACTTACCTGATAAGGTTCGGCCTCTTCAGTGCAAATGGCTTTACAAAATAAAGCATTCGGTAGAAGGACAACCAGATACATACAAGGCACGACTAGTGGCAAAAGGTTTCACTCAAGTGCACGGATTGCATTATGATGAAATTTTTGCACCCGTAGTCATGCTACGTTCCATTCGGATAATCTTAGCGATTGCCGCTTTTCATGATTATGAAATTTGGCAGATGGATGTGAAAACCGCCTTCTTAAACGGTTATTTGGAGGAGGAGTTGTACATGGTACAACCCGAAGGTTTCATTGATCCTAAGAATCCTAAAAAGGTATGCAAGCTTAAGCGTTCCATCTATGGACTTAAGCAGGCTTCTCGGAGTTGGAATCATCGTTTCGACCAGGTGATAAAAGAGAATGGATTTACTCGATCGGTCGAGGAACCATGCTTATATATCAAGTCGAGTGGGAGCAAGATTGTCTTCCTAATATTGTATGTCGATGACATACTCTTGATTGGGAATGACATACCTCTCTTAACTTCGGTAAAAGTTTGGTTAAAGAACCATTTCCAGATGAAAGATCTGGGCCAGGCACAAAGAATTTTGGGGATCCGTATCTACAGAGATAGATCACGACGGATGTTATCCCTCAGTCAGGAGTCTTATATAGATAAGATTCTTGAGAGGTTCAGCATGACCAACTCCAAGAAGGGGAACCTTCCAATGGTCTCTGGGATGCAGTTGAGTAAAGCTCAGGCACCAAAGACATCGGAAGAGGTCGAGCGCATGAGTCGGATTCCTTATGCATCAGCTATAGGATCGATCATGTATGCCATGATATGCACACGTCCAGACGTGGCATATGCATTGAGTATGACGAGTCGATACCAAGGCAATCCATGTGAAACACACTGGATGGCTGTTAAGAATATCCTTAAGTACCTACGGAGGACTAAGGATTGGGTATTGACTTATGGAGGCGACACTGAGCTATGCGCAATCGGTTACGCAGATGCTAGCTTCCAAACGGATCGAGATGACTCGAAATCTCAGTCTGAATTCGTTTTTACTCTTAATGGCGCTGCGGTCAGCTGGAAAAGCTCCAAACAAACTGTTATAGCAGATTCTACGACTGAATCCGAGTACTATGCAGCTTCAGAGGTGCGAAGGAAGCTATATGGATGCGTCATTCTTACAAGGACTAACTGTAGTTCCTAGTTCGGATGACCCGATCACCATCTATTGTGATAATAGTGGTGCCATCTTCCAGGCTAAGGAGCCTAAGTCCAGCAACAAGTCTAGGCATGTACAACGGAAGGCTCACATGATCCGAGATTACGTGGAGCAAAGGGAAATAGTGATAGACAAGATTGCTACGGATGATAACGTCGCAGATCCTCTCACTAAACCATATATCTTTTTCCATGGGAATCAAACGTGTTCCTGAGTTGTATTAGTTGTTTTGTCTGGATTAGACACCTATATCTTTTTCATAAAAACTATCTATAATATCATCGTTTTGTTTTATATTTTGTTTTTCATGTGGGTTGTACTGACAACATTGAACACCACAAAGTGAACTGAATTACATTATATATGTTTTGGTCTGTAATCGCCTACATGAGCTGATAACTCTGGCAATTATTCTGTGCAGTCGATTGATGGTGGGTTCAACGAGCCATGAGTCAAACAGTTGACTGATCGATCACATATGCGAGTTATAATGATACCTCGCAGGACAATTTTGTGACAACGTTATGGAGTCCTAAATGTTTCGGAACATTAGGTGCCAGGTCGTGGATAGGACATCCATAGTGTTCCTAGAGTCGATTCTTTTGACTATCGACAGTCTCTTGAGATAAAGGCAGATTTTGGGTGACTTTGGTTTCTTTCTCATGGTCGACCGTAAAAGGAGGCTAAGTAGATTTTCACTGGGTCATTTCATACTGCGCTTGTATCTGCAAGATTCGAGTTGAAGAAAATATCCAACCTTTATCAGGATATGATATTTCTCAGGGCCACTCGAGGAGCTGTAACTGAAATGCATGGCCATGCTCGAATATAGATTCGTTTATCAGTTAAGTTACTCTCTAGTCGGGGAAACCACTCTTGATACTGATCACTTGTAAACTACGACCTTTGTAAATACGGACTTTGCAAATTGGTTTACATTGAGTGGGAGAAATTTATTATGGATATGAGAATCGGTTATCGCACATACACTTGTACGGACAAGTGGGAGATTGTTGGAGCCAGTGTCCTCCACAGTTAGTGCAATAACATAAATAAATCTCTGTAGGTTCACAGGGTATACTTTGTATAATAATCAGTTGATTAACATTTATCAATAACGGTTGGCTTGCTAGATAAGTTTGACGTTATTGTCATACAGATGGCGGTGATCAACTGGTCCCTAAAAGTCACACCTATAGGATGTGTTTTAGAGATGTGATTATTTGAGAAAATAATCATATTGATGCCCTATTATATGACTAAAAGGTTAGTCAGTGTATTTGACTAAAAGGTTAGTCAATGTGATGATGAGACGATTATTTAATAACGATTAAATAAAGTTAGCTGAGACGAATTAATTGTAATTCGTAAATTGGATATATAATGTAAGCTAATTAAACATAAACCGTTATAATTAATTGGCAAATTATAAATATACGGATATTTATAATTAATGATGTATTATAATGTCGGTCCTTGTAAAACGACTATTATAAGATATTACATTATATTGGAAGCTAAAATGACCAAAAACGAGTGGATCCAGATACACTCGGTTTTTAGTCAATGGGTAGTTATTTTGAGGAGACCAAATCTCCTCATTTAAGACCTAGAATGAGCCGTGAGAATTGACAAAAAGGATAAGAAAATTCTAACCTAATTTATATTCTCACAGTAGCCTCCATCTCAACACAGATCACAGAAAGAAAAAGTTAACAGTAGCTTTTTCACAAAACACAAAAACAAAAGGTTAACAGTAACTTTTGAAAACTTCTAGCAATTCAAGGCCATATCTCATACAATATTGGGTGCAACGATTAGGAGGATATCTACCTTGATATCTCTGTTCTTTACGCCAATTGCTAGGACCGGAGGTTGATTTCTAAATCTCTATTCCTTTTGTTGTTTTCGTTTATGACTAGCATAATCAAATTATTACTTTTCATTATAATCCTTTAATTATTTGTATTATGGTAATACCGATTTCCCACAAAAGAATAGGACGGGGTTCAAGAGTAGGTTGGCACGATGTTGGCACAAGGTGAGGAAAAAAAAACAAAGCTATTTTGAATAAGCAAAGTCAAGGCCAAGCAAGGTGTCGAACCCAACCTTTGATGATTCTATTCTTAGAGTGTATGACACTAGAAAAGAATCTGTCCCAAATTTTTTGGAGAAATAGAAATTGGGTGTACTACATCTAATAGTACTTTTATCCACAATATCTATATGATCGACATTTATTTTTGTTAAATACATTTTTTGGGTATTAGATACCTACTATGGTTCTCATCAATGTATTCAATGCATATTATAATGATTTGTGCGACGACTAGCCTTGATTAAATGTCGACATACAAGGGAAATAAAACTATTGAAATTTTTATTTCTATAGAGACATATTAAAGTTATAATGTGATCAATCTAGTTTTGGATTTAGAGGTATACTTTAATAAAAGTTATTATGTACACAACCTCTAAATAAGAATATCAACTTTTGTGTAAGACACAAGTGTTTCACTTTTGTGAATGGAACAAGCGTTGTATCTTTTTATGCCTATACTTGGTCAATGGTTATCCCATACCAATCAAAGGTAATTATATTCTTGACCTAAACTAGAAATTACTTGTCATATAAATTGTAAAAGACTACTATCCCTAAACCATTTGATTTTCAATCTTATGGTGTCTGCGAATCTTGTATTCAGGGCAAGATAATTCGTGCTCTTTTTATTGAAAAGGAAATCGAATTAGTGAGTTATTGGCCCTATTACATAAGAACATGTATGGTCCAATAACAAACACAACCAGAGATGGTAATGACTACTTCACTTTATTTACCGACAATTTAAGTAGATATTGTGTTTGATTCTACTTAATGAGGTGCTAAGAGAATAATTTGAAACGTTCAAAGAGCTTCAATGTGAAGTAGTTAACCACCAAGAGTATTAGACAAGGACTTACGCCTAAATCGTAACTAGAAATATCTAAGTATTGACTTTGATTTTCACCAAAAGTATTGTGAAATAGTTTCACGAGTTAACTTCGCTAACACACATTATGACATAAGGTGTTGTTGCATAGAGAAACAGAACCTTATACGATATGGTTTTGTCTTTGTCAAGTCACACTGAGCCACTTGACTAACTTTGGGCTTTAACTATTTTGTCTGCTATTTCTTTTCCCACCATATCAAAACACATTTAAAACAGTCGGATTTTATTTCATATATGATATGGATAGGTAGCGTACCTAATTTGTAAGTTATCCAAATGAAACAAGTGCTCAATAGTCCTACATTGACAACTAGAACAAAGCGTTTGTAGCTCGTGATGCTATCTTTCAATAAAAATACGATTATTTCTTGATAAGATAGAGTGGGAGAAAATGTTTCAAGAGCCACAAACTGAGCATCATTGCTTGATCAGAAATTGTTTCTTTAGAACCTAGGAGGTCAGATGAATTTTATCACTCTTTGATAGTGATGAATTCGTATTACTTTTAAAAAGAAACTAACCTGTGACTTATAAAACACTGTTTCTAGTCCCAACGTTATGCTATGGCTTAGAGTCATGCGATCCGTAATGGACTCCTTGTATAATTGTCAGGCATGTGACCTGGTAAATTTTACTTGAAGAAGTACGACCTCTTCAGTGTAAATTGATTTTTAAGATCGAAATTTGCATGGATGAACATTAAAAATGTTTTCAAAGATAAATTGGTAGGCAAAGAGTTTGCAAAAAGATATGTCCCATGAATTTGGAGTTTAAAGTGAGTTGCGTGTAAGGTGTTACACAGACTTAAGTTTCCAAACTGATCAGGCTGTGTTTTCTAGAAGATTTATCTGTTAGAAGAGTACCAACCAGAAAGGACTATTGGAAAGGTTTTAAGTAGGAGTGACATTTCAAATTATAAATGTCATATATCCGCTGGAAGTGTTCCAAAAAGTTAATCATTGCGGATTTCACAACAGTAATGGAGTACATTGCCTCATATGATGATACATATGAAAGTAGCTTGGATTCGACAGTATTAAAGGGACATAAGTAGTTCCTATAGTTGTATATCCTATCCCATGATACTGGTAAAACAGTGGGAGCTACCTTTAGGCCGAGGGGTCTAAGTTTAGATTCAAACCTAGACCCGTACTCCAAAAGTTCTATGTAATATGAGATTACGTAGATAAAGGGAAACAACAATCAGAAAGATGAGAAAGATGCAAGTAATGCTAATCCGTTAGCCATGCCTATTGTAGGTTGAACGTGATAGTCATGTCATTTCAATAGGGATTGAAACGTGTACCTGAATTGCTGGAGATTATGGGATATGATCCATTCGAAAATACTTTGCAATTGCAGCATTTCATAATAGTATGATGTCAATTGGATCTCAAGAATCACCTTCTTGATTATGATTTTAAGAAGAGGTAGTATATTTTATATTCACCTGTGGGTTCATAGATCCTAATTATCCTAATTTAATTTGTAAGCTTAAGAGGATGTCTTACGTAAGCACTAAAGAGTTGGAATTAGTGTGTCAATCATGTCATAAAATAATTTCTCGACATCTCGAAGTATTATGTTGATACGTGAAGTTTAGTGGGAGTAATGTGGTTTTCATCAGTCTTATATGTGGGACATATTGTAATTTTAGATGATAGAAGATTTTGGAAAAGTAGAATGCATCTCGTAGATATCTGGATTAATGGAGATAAATCTAAAAGGATATTAGCATTAAGTAGAAATTCTTATGTTGATAAGATCTATAATTATTTCAAGGAAGTTGAACACATGATAATTGATTCCTTTTGCTTCCGCTGGGGCATCAATTATATACTCTGTGATATATGCTCAATCCAACATTTCGTATGCTTTGAGCATGAAGAGTCGTTTGCAATCAAATCCAAGTGAGAGTCACTTGATAGCCATAAAGAACATTCTTAAGAACTTGGGAAGGACTAAAGATATGTTCCATGTGTTTGGAGTTTACAGTGAGTTGTGTGTAACTGGTTACACAGAATTCAGTTTCCAAACTGATCAAGGTGATTTGAAATCACAAACTGGCTGTGTTTTATAGAAGATTTATCTATTGGAAGAGTACCAAGCAGAAAGGACTGTTGGACAGGTTCCAAGTAGGAGTGACATTTCCAAATAAAAATGTCATGTATCCGTAGGAAGTGTTCCAGGGAGTTTATCATTGCGGATTTCACAACGGAAATGGAGTACATTGCATCATTTGATGATGCACATGAAAGTAGCATGAATTCCACAGTATTGGAGGGACTAAAAGTAGTTCCTATAGTTGTATATCCTATCCATGATACTGATAAAACAGTGGGAGCTACCTTTAGGCCAAGAGCCCTAAGTCTAGATTCAAACCTAGACACGTACTCAGAAAGTTTTATGTAATATTAGATTACGTAGACAAGGGAAATAAAAATCATAAGGATTGGAAAGATGCACGTATTGTTAATCCATTAGCCATGGCTTTTGCAGGCTGAACATGATAGTCATGTCATTTCAATGGGGATTGAAATATGTACCTGAATTGCTGGAGATTATGAGATATGAAATTGTTGATAGCGTATCAATTTTTCCAAATATTTAATAATCACATTCATTGTTAGAGTTTCATTAAAACTCCTTTGTTTAGTTTGACTAAATTTTGATACTTTGTTTATCCGAATTGGTTGAAAGAAAGGTTGAACCCAATTCAAGTGAACAGGATGAACTTAGTGTTTTGTCCCTAGTCATTCATTTGAGGTGACGTCTCGAAGTGACTAGATTGTAAGTCGTTCGATGATTGGTTCAGCACCATGGGGTCATGGAGATGACTGGTTGTTTACATAGACAGACTGTGGAGACATTCTGTCGGGCAGTGACCATAATAAAGTCCCTTATCAAAATTGTTGAAGCCTGATCGTGGCGGGGATTTCTATTTTATTTTTATGAGTCGATTCTTTAGTCTGGCGACCATTTAGCTGAGTCGGTGTAGTTTCCGATGGACTTTGTGTTTTGTCCTAGGTCGTGCCGTGAAAGGAGGCCGATGGGCATCTTCTAGGTCATGGTGATCTGCATTCTACAGTGTAAGATAGGCCAACAGGAATTGTCTACCCACGTTGGGTATTAACATCTTCGGGCCACTCGAGGAGTAGCAACTGGAAATGTGTGGCCACGCTCGGAAGAGATCTCTGGTAGATTTTCCGGTCAGACAGTTACTCTTCCAGATCGAGAAAACCACTTTATTTATAATTTTCAATCGCAAGTGCGACCTGTAAAACACCTTGCGATGAGTGGGAGGATGTGACACAAAGAGACAAGAGAATCGGTAGCACACAACTTGTCAAGACAAGTGGGAGATATTGTAGGAGAAGGAGTCCTCCTCAATGGTGTTGCTACATGCACAACTTGTATCGGACAAGTGGGAGATTGTTGGAGTAAGTGTCCTCCACAACAGTGCATTTATATAATAAATCTCATTTGGAATATACGTGGCATGTTTAGTATATTTTGATACTCCACGTCAGTTGATTAACGTAAATCGATAACGCTCAGCTGACTAGAGTTAGACGTTATTGTCGTATGACGGCGGTGATCAACTGATCCCTTTAGGTCACACCTATAGGATGAAACCCACATAGTAGAACTATTTATTTGTATACGATACAGTTAATTAGCGCATTAAATATATTTGATATGTACGTTTAGTTACGAGAGTTATTTATTGGAAATTGAGTTAGGAACTCATTCCACTTAAGTTTATTAGAAAATTATACGATAACTGACTGAATAAATTTTAAGTCTTACTTTAATACGATTAAATAAGATTTAATTTAATGATTAATAGTTGATTCATTAAATTAGTTGAGGTTATGCATATATTTTGAGGTAGAGGTAATTAGTTAATTATATTTACAAAGAGTTGTAAAATAAATTAACTTGCCATTGTGGGATCCATTATATATTGATATAATGGTAAAATATCACTTAAAATTTAAGTACATATTGTTTATTAATTTGTGTCATATAATTGTTATATGATCAAATTAGTAGTATTATTTCCTACTTATTATCTAGTTAATAATATGCTAAGATAATTTGGGTGGATTCTTGGGTGCAACAAGAAGGAGACCTTCTATTTTGGAAGTTATTTTATGGAGGATCATCCACTAATTACATGCTCAAGAACAATAAGAAGGAGTTCATATATTGTGCCCTTATTTAACCGAAAAATCCCAATGTAAGGATGTTTTCGTCTTATTTTTTTCTTTTATGTTTTTATATTTACATGCATGATAACTAGATTCTAAATCATTAAGTTAATGTAATTTAATTAACTAAATAGAGGTGTCTAATTAGAGGTCTAGGACTTTCAAAATCATCATATTGGCTGGAAGTGTTGACTATGGGAGTAAGTTCCCATGTCTGTTTGTCTTTATCGTGGCTTCACCTGGATTCGTTTATTAGGCTTTCTGACACTGATCATGCCAGATCCATCAGTAGGTTGGGTTTGGACTATTCCGTTCACATCTATCTGGATCAGATACTTCGACAGTTCGGGCGTCGCCAAGTGGTTCCTATTACGGAGGCTGCGCGAGAGTCTCTGGCTATTATTTCCTTTTCTCGATGCAAATCATGGCTCCATGCTTGGCATTGCAGGACCATATGGTATGTACCCAAGCCTCGTGAATTCACATGGGTTTTCCCTTCCTACCGTAATTGGACTACTGAATCAGACTCTGCTACTAGGAGGAGGTTGAAGCAAGATGAAGTTACCGATCGAGAACATCATGACAGGGGTTTAGAAAATCGAGCTAACTTCACTGGATTGACTCCAAGTTCTGAGACCGAGCCTATACCTCACGCGAATCCTAAGGTTAAATCTAAAGCTCCTAACATGTGGGAACGACTGGGCTCCAAGAGTGGTGGTGGCCCGACACTTGTACAAAGGCTTAGCCGAGCGTGATAGACAGACTGGGCCCGCGGGAACACAGTGTGGTCCCCCCTAAGTAACAGGCGAGGCTGATGATGGATGAGACATCGTCTCGAAGTGATAGGACACGTGACCCAGCTAAGGATAGGCAGTAGGTGAGGCCATATTATCTATTATTACTACTCTGTTTTTATTTGCTTTCCTTTAGTTTGTGTGTAATGGGCATCGCCCGAGATTTATTTAGAATGAAATAATTATTATTTATTACAAATCTCTAGTTTCTGCATCGAAAATTTATTTTTGTTACAATTTGTCGGTTGTACTCTTGTCAAGAGTTGCCTACATATCTGCTTTTCAACGGAATCAAACCATGACCGTAGTTCTTACAAACATTTGATGCAGTGGCAACAAATGCCAAACTCAAAACTTATTCTAAGTACAATGCAATTCAAAATTTATTTCATAACATTTGAAAATGAGGTCCCTAAGGATAATATTTTTTCAACTGGTCCAAATTCGCTGGGTTGGAGAAATCATTCCCATCCAGATCAGTAAGTTGGGTTGCGCCTCCTATTAGGATTTTCTTCATCAAATACGGGCCTGCCCAGTTTGGTTTGAAATTTCCCCTCGGGTCTACCTAGAATAGTGCTCGGACAGATTTCAACACGAGATCGCATTCTTTGATCTCTCGAGGTTTCACCTTTTTATTAAACGATCGCTCTAACGTTTTATGATAGAGTTGAACTTGATATATTGCATTCAGACGTCGTTCATCGAGCTTTACTAGAGAATCATATCTGGCTTAAACCCAGTGGGCTTCAAGGACTTGGCTCTCAAGTACTATTCTCAAAGATGGCACTTCTAACTCAACTGGTTGGACTGCCTCCATCCCATATGCTAACTAATACGGGGTTGCACCCGTTGCAGTTCTGATTAAAGTCTTATACCTCCATAATGCGAAAGGTATCTTATCCGGCCACTCACGGTAATTCTCAGTTATCCTTTTGAGAATAACTGTGACTGTTTTGTTGGCAACTTCTACCGTACCATTAGTCTGAGGTCGGTAAGGTGATGATTTGTGTCGTTTTACTTTTTATTTTTCGAACAATTCGGCGGTTTCAGCCTGGAAGTGGGTTCCTTGATCATTGATCATTTCATGTGGTACCCCATATATACAAATAATGTCGTTTTGAATGAATTTGCTACTTGATTCGCAATTAGCACTTTGTAGGACTTGGCCTCTACACACTTCATGAAGTAGTCAATTGCAACTAAGATGAAGCAATGCCCTCCCGTTCCAGACGGATTTAATTTTCCAATGATGTCGATTCCCCAGGTTGAGAAAGGCCAGGGTGACGTCATGGTGTAAAGAAGGGAAGGTGGCATGTGCTGCATATTTGCAAATATCTGGCAATTGTGGCAATGTGGGACATATTTTAGACAATCTGTTTCCATCGTTGTCCAACAATAACTGAGTCTCATGATTTTTTGAACTAGCATGTGGGCGTTCATGTGTAGCCCACACTCCCTGTCATGGACTTCTTCCATAACTTTTTCGCCTTTTGTCTTGTTGATACACAACAACAAGACACCTTACGCAGTCTTCTTATATAATTGCCCGTCGTTAGTCTTAACGAATTGAGCTGACAACATTCGTAGTGCGCATTTTCCTCGCATATCATGGTCTGCGGGATATTTTACCGTGTCTTTGAATTTGACAATTGGCGTATACCAGGGTTTCGGTCACACTTCCCTCAATATCGTCGATCGCATTGATGTAAGCTCGCGCGGATCTTCGCTCGACGCATATAAGCATACTATTCATGTGATAAGGGATGTTTATCAATGCTACAAATGTTGACATGGCGTCAGCGAATTTATTTTTCTCTCTTGGGAGGTGAACATATTGTATGTCGTCGAAAAGCTTTTCTAGCTCTTCTATCTTGGATTTTTTTCTAGGACCCCGTGACTTGATTAATGACCAACGACAAATCCTCGTGTACTATCAACTTCTTTATTCCTAATTCCTTGGCACTTTGTATACCCAGAAGGCACGCCTCATATTCTGCGGCATTGCTCGTGACGGTGAAGTCTAATTTGACTGACAGGGGCACGTGTTCTCCCTTTGGTGAAATGAGAAGAACACCTATCCCGTATCCCATCCAAATTTGATGCTCCATCAAAATACAAATCCCAAATGTCATCTTCGATGTGTACCACATCTTCGTCTGGCATCGACCATGTGTCGATAGCTTCTGATTCTTCGATTGGTTATCGCCCAAGAAGTCAGCGATAACCCTTCCTTTTATTGCCTTCAGTGGTACATATTTAAGATCGAACTCTGATAAAATGAGAGTCCATCTCGACATTCTGCCGTTCAGCACTTGTTTTTCAAATAGGTACTTGACTGGATCCATTTTGGAGTATACACTTACACTATGACTGAGCATGTAGTGTCTTAATTTATTCTTTGCCCATACTAAGGCTTGGCATGTGTTTTCAACTGGAGTATACTTCGACTCATATTCTAAGAATTTTTTACTGATGTAGTAAATTGCTCTTTCCTCATTGTCTACAGTTTGGGCCAACATTGCCCCTATCGCGGTATCCGTGACTGTTAGATACAACGATACTGGCAATCCGGCTACTGCTGGACTAACGACTGGGAGAGAGGATAACACCTCTCTTATCCCGTCGAAGGCATCTTGACATTCTCCGTCCGAAGCTACATGCTCTCCAACCTTGAGCTTTTTAAAGATTGGTTTGCCTCGGATCTATTTTTCGGTTGTGGGATGGGGCATTTCCATAATGGATTTAATCTTTGATGGGTCGACTTCAATGCCACGGTGGCTAACGATGTGACCCAAAAGGTTGCCAAAGGTCACCCCAAATGCGCACTTATGTGGATTCAATCTCATATTGTACTTCCGCAACCTTCCAAAGACTTTTTGCAAGGCACTGAGGTGGCTAGTGAGTTCCTTTCATTTCATGATCATGTTGTCGACATATACTTCCACTTCATTGTGGATCATGTCATGTAGCAATGTCGTTGTCGTTATTTATTATGTAGCTCTAGCGTTTATCAACTCGAATGGCATGACTGTCTAGCAATAGGTACCCTACTGTGTCACGAAAGCAGTTTTGTGCATATCTTCCCCGGCCATCTTTATCTAATTGTAACCGGCATAACCATCCATAAAGGACATTACTGCATGATTCGTAGTGTTATGAATCAAGATATCAATTTGAGGTAATGGGAAGTCAACCTTTGGACTGGGATTGTTTAGATCACAAAAGTCCACGCAAACACAAACTTTACCGTCTTTGTTCGGAACTGAAACTATGGGAGCTACCCACTCTGAGTATTCTGACACTTTAATGAACGCGGCTTTGATATGTTTATCGACTTTGTCGTTGACTTTTAAAGACCATTCGATACGCATTCTACGTAGCTTTTGCTTCACTGGTTTGAAACCCGGTTTGATCGGAATTTTGTGCTATCCGATTTCTCGATCAACACGCGGCATATCTTTGTAGGACCATGCGAACACATCCCTGAACTCATTCAAAAAGTTTATGACCCCTTTCTTTATGCGGGATCTAAGGTTGTTCCTATCTTAAGCTCTTGCGGCTCTAGGGTGGTTCCCACATTGATGGTTTCAGTATCTTTGATGGTCGAACTTCTTTGGTCGTATTCTTCCAACCCTTTTACTAACGGGGGAGGAGGTGGTTCAAACTACTCCTCAACTTCTTCTTCTATCTGTTCGTCTTCGACCTCATTCTCAATGTCATTAATAGTTTTCAAAAATTGAATTGCAAAGTAAATAAGACAAGTCGTAAGCACACTGGTTTATCTTATTTTTAATTTAAAACTGCGCGAAATGCGCTAACATTTGGGCCAACTGATTAGAGGTCAGCGGCGGGATAGAAGTGGTATTCGGGACAGGCCCCAGAATACCAGTAGGAGACATAGGAAAAGGAAAGACTAGGGAAGGGGTATCTTCGACACCTACTGCCCTAGACCTAGCATTAAGACTCACATCAGATTCGAACTCGGACTCAAACTCAGACTCAGACCCAGATCCAGAATCATCCTCTGTCTTGTATAAATCTCCTTCCCATGTAGTCATCTTGAAGAATAGTCCCTTGTTCTAAGACCATTCAATTGTTTTCCTCCATCCAGATGCAGTCCTCAGAGGATCTACATCCGTGATGATAGTAGATGGATTGAAACAGTCGCTTCTCATGATCGTGGTTAACAAATCTTCGTTTGACACCCTTGGTGTCTTTTCTTCTCCGAAGAGGAGACCCATAGATTTCCCATCTTCAATTGGGGTGGTCTCCTTCTTTACCATGGCTACAGTCATGACATCGTCAGGAATGTAATTAAAGTCTTGTAATATCTCGATACCAAGGACCCATTTATTGGCCTTTGAGTCGAAAATTGGTTAAGGGAAATCCGAACACGACACGTCTTCACCAGCGTTTATGAAGTGGCCATTTAGAGTTAGGAAGTATGGCTTCATGTTAATGTTTTGACCTTTGGGCAAGATCCTTTTCTCGGAGAGGTCTTCGGTAGTTGGCTCATACCTTAGCCCGAATCTAGTTTCTTTGGGGGGCGTGGCTTCATTTCAAGGACATTATTCCTTTGAGGGTACAAGAAGAGACCAAAATACTTCCCGGTTTTGAGAACCATTTTGCAGGTATGACCTTCATTTTACAAGTCCATGTTTGTCATTTCGAATCTGGATTCGATCGCATTCACTACCTAGAATCCATAAGGTTCAAATGTACTATCGATTTGAACTTCCGAGGTTATATCACATCCCGTCACTACCATTGGAGTAGCGTCGATAGTTATCACCTCGCCTTGGAGTGGGATCTTGATCTTCCGATATAGGGTGGAAGATACGGCCTTTATAGCACGAATCCAAGGCCTACCGAGCAACAAGTTGAAAGATGTAGCGACATCTATCACTTGGAAATTCATTCGCTTTTCAATTTTTCCCACACTCATGCTTAATGTGACGAGTCCAGTCACTCGACGCACAGTGCCATCGAATGCTCGGACTGTTTGCATGGTGGGTTTGAAATCACTCTTCTCGAGACCTAGAATGAGGGTCGTCCTTAGTTGGAGGATGTTGACCGCGGACCCGTCATCGACGAGAGTCATTGGGAGTCGTTTGTGATGGAATTCTACCGTGATGTACATAGCGAGCCAATGTTGGGGCCCGAAAGAGGGCAAGTCTTCATCAGAAAATGTCACGGCATTAGCGAGTAGTGGCCGGTTTTGGGAAACGAATGAAATCATATCATCCGGAGAGGTGTTAGGTGACACCGTCATTTCATTAGTGCTTGAAGTAGGGCTTGTCGGTGTTCGAATGAACTCAGCATAAGTTCCCAGATAGAGACATATGCCTTAGTCGTTTGGAGCTTGTTGATGAAGGAACCCTCTGAGGTTGATCCCTCACCAAGTGCTTTGACTATGGTGGTCTTTTTGGGTGGTGTAGTAGTTACAACATTCCCAAAAATAAAAATACGAAATGTCCTTTCGTTGAGGGGAGGGTGCGCCGAGTGAGCCCAATGGTTAGGCTCGCAGGAGTCTCTTCTCAATCTCGATATTTCCTCCCGAGTTAAAGGAACGATTGCACCTTCGGCGAGATAGATGTCTTCTTCATCATCATCCTAAATCCCATTAATTTCATTCCGAAGAATGTACGGTGTGCAGTCGATAACGAAATCCCCGATTTGAACTTGGTGCTTGGGTCGTGGGAGATATTTAGAATAGTTTACGTAGATCGTCCTGACGTAGAATCTAGTGAGATGGCAAATAGGCTGGATTAGGTGAGATACATCCATGTTGTTTTCGAAAAATATGGCATTTGTGTGATTACTGAATGGGTTGTTCACGTTGTTGGGTTTAACCGCCGGGATTGGAATTGTCCCATTCTCGATCCAATCTTGGATCTCGTGCTTAAGGCAAAAACAATCTTTCGTGTCATGCCCTTTTCCTCGGTGATAAGCACAATAAGTGTTCGCCTTGTACCTCTTTTCTTATCGTTCGATATGTGGGTATGGTGTGGGACCGATAGGATCTAGCTTCCCCTGTGCCGAGAACCTTTGGAGTGCATAGGTGTAGGTACACCCGATGTCAGTAAACACCCTAGGCTTTTGTCGTTCTGGCCCTTTAGGAGTTCTCCTATAAGGCTAATAGCTTGGATGTGATAACTAGAAGAGGGTTCCTTTCCTTTCGAGGACGAGGCATCTTGATACCCTTTAGGGTTTTTGGCCTCAGCGATCCGGACATCATCTACAATTTTCCTCCCGACTCAAAAAAGTTCCTTAAACGAGCCAAAGTTCTTATATTTGATAGCATCCTTGTAGACGGGTCGTAGATGCTTGACGAACTTATCTACCATTTCCGTCTCTTCGGGTTCTTTTGATAGCTTAACGCTTTCTGCGCGCCATCGAGTGAGGAATTCGGTAAATCCCTCTCTTTCCTTTTGAGTCATCACTTAGAGAGCTCTCATAGTGGTTTGGATCTCAGCATTATCAGCAAAATGCTTACAGAATTCCACCGCAATCTCTTCGAAAGCCGGGAAATTCTTTAGATCTAGCCCATAGAACCAAGCCTTCAAGTGTTCTGCGAGCGACTGGGCAAAAATTTGAGATAACATTTCAGTAAGTACCCCTTTCAGCTTAAGGTACTCCTTATAAGAACGGATATGCTGAATTGGGTCTTCAGTGCCTTTGAATTTAAGGATATCGGTCAAGGCAAAGTTGGTGGGCAACTTATCCTGAACTGGAGTATACCCCCGAGCATTTTCATAGTGTATGTTTTCACCCTGAGACAGCTAGAGGTGATCTTCAACCAACTTGAACCTTTTCTCGAACCCAGTTTCAGGTGGAGGAGGAGGTGGAGATTCACCACCCATCTTAGCCTCCAGACTAGCCAACCTTTCGAGCACTTGATCGAGACTCGTTGTAAGCTTTTCGACTGCAGCTTCCATTGCTTTCTGACGGGTTTGTGGTGGCCTTTCTACAATAAAACCCCGAGAAAAATCAGTTACCGAATCAAGATCCTCTGCACAAATAGGACTCAACTCACAAAAGAAACAACAGACTCTTCGAGACTCGACATTGGACTCGAACCCCGAGAGCGAGTAATCTGGCCCACTCATTTTAGGTCAAACACGACTATGACTGGTTTTTGAAGCCTAGACGCGGTTACATTATGAAACTAGCTTAACTCGGTGTGACTAACCCGTGCTTGAACCAAATATGGCTCTTTGGCTCGTGATAAAAATCCATGTGATCTACTTAGGACGTTTTAGGTGGACTGACTCAGACTAAATGGTCGACATTCACGACTCGGACCCAAAGATCGGCTCGGGTGATCCGAATGGCACGTATGGGTATAGACAAACGAGACACGGCTAGATTGACTCGACCTAAATGACTCACGCTCGATTCTGGGTTTGGGTTAGGTTCGATTCATGATTCGATTGAATTTGAAATTAACACGGGCAGCTTGCCGGCTTAAAATGGCTTGATTTTGGTTTGAGGAAAAGATCTAATTCTAATCCGGCAGCACTTCGGCTTGGAAATAGTTCTTTTGTCAAAAGAGTAGATTTTGAAGAATTGGTTCGGATTTTCTCCTAATCCTAATTAGGCAGCATTACAGCTAGAAAAAGGCTCTTTTTTCAAAAGGGTCGAATTTGAAAATAATTTGGATTTTTCTAATCCTAAATGGGTAGCATTTCAGCTAGAATGGATCTTTTTTCAAAAGGTTTGAATCGAGATAAATGGGTTTGAAAAGTATGACTTGAAATTTCAAAAATGCGACAGTTTGAATCGCGATTTTCGAAAAAAGAGACACGGGATCCACAAAGCATGTAGTCATTCGCATGTTAGGGATGCAATGCATGGGCTAGACTCTTCTAAGTCTTGGTCAGTCTCTTAAGAGGGTCCGTGGCAATGAAATCGCTTTGTCGGGGTACCAATATACTCATCACAGCTTGTAGCAAATGACATGTATAAGGTGGCTAACCTCCACGACTGACCTTGATATTTACATTTAACACAGTGGACGTCATTTTCCTATAGTGGGGCAAAAACCCAAGGAGAAAATGGCCCAATCCTAAAGTCTCAAATGGGTTTATGCATGATTAAAAAAAATAAACATGACAAGTAACCTAATAGACATTCATTGCTTTTCAAGCTTCACGGTCCCCAACGGAGTCGCCAAATTGTGGATACGGGAAATCGTTTCCACGGGGAAAAAATCGAGAGTTTTAAAAGTATTTGAAAGACGCATTTTAAACCTTAGCATTTGAAACGAGTCGCCACTAAATTTGTATAAAAGTTAGGAAACCGATTTAAAGATAAAAGATTCGTGTGAGGTTACGTGTTAGGAAGACAATTTTAACTTCATTCAAAAAAGCACCCAACCCCGCCCATACAAAAACGGTCTTGACTAAGCATATTGAATGGCTATTTGGAACGAGACATGTTGAATGCAACCATGCGATTTAAACCTAAATAATTAATTTCATTGTAGTTGTTTAATGCAACTTTAAACTTCGTCAAAGGTATTTTAAATCATATGAGTTCATTTACTATTCTAGTAAAAAAAAAAAGAAGAAAGGGAGAGTGTGTCTTACTCATAGCATAAGAAAGACGAACGCACGTTAGAGGTTAGAAAAAAATAGAATATATAAAACGTGAATTAGATCAAGACATAACAAAACTCGACATGTGAGCGACTCAAAGTTAAAAGCAAAGACAAAAGACATTCTGTCTCATAATCACTCGATCAAGTAACATTGTACTCGGTCGAGTGACTCTAGAACATGCTCAAAATGACAGAGGCAGAGAGATACTCGATTAACATATTCGAAGTTAAATCTATTTGATACAAAACAAAGCAACAAAGGTTAACAATATCGATATAACCTATATTGACGAGATAAACTAATTAGAACGACGACATATCATAAAATAATGAATTAAATACAAAGACGGTGAGTTAATGACTAACAATCGAACATTTACGATAAATAATAATAAACGAAGATATGATAAATAAAGACGGAAGTTAAAAAAGGGAAGGAGGTGTGTTTGCACCCTCAACTTACATATATTGTTGACCGCTTTTCTTGAGTCGTAATCGATGGCAATTAATAACCGAGGGGCCATCGTCGACGAAATTGCTATGAAACTCGTTTTTTGTAAATGGCAGACTTGCGCAACGCTTTTCAAACGCCTATAGAACCTTCGTTACTTGACCTTTTCTGGATCCAAAAGATATTTTAAAAACTAGACCCAGATTAGTTATCAATACAGGTATCACTAGTCTCAAAAGATGATCGGAGTTGGGAGAAACACAGGTTTGAAGTGGCGGCTGTAATATGAAAACAGAGCGGAGGCTGCTCTATTTTAGGTTACAGTTTTAGGTTGTTTCTTTAGGGTTTTGCTTTAGGTTTTCGTGTTTTTCTTCTGTGTCGATTGTGTATGAGTGCTTTGCCTGTTTAATGAAGGTAGTGGTGGGTTTATATAGAGAGTTTTGAAGTGTGTGTTAGGGTTTGAATGTGTTGAGGTGTAGTCTCGGGTAGAAGACTTGAAGCTGCGTTTTTGGTGGCTTCTAGGGTTTTTATGGTGACTTTACTTGATGGGTAAGGTAGGTAATATGGGTAGGCAGATGGGTATATGGGTTAGGGTTAATGGGTAAGTGGAATTGAATCGATTTCAGGGTCGTTGTGGTGGCTGGTTTGGGCCGCATGGGGCAGGGGAAGGGGCTTCTTGTGTCGTGGGTTTGGAGGCTGATTTGGGCTAGAAATTCAAGGCTATGCAAAGTGGGTAGTGGGTTTTGATAAGTGGACTAAGAGGGAGAGAGGTTGGGTTGAGATAGGATCGCAAATTGGGCCAAAATCAGCTTCAAAACGAACATAAAAGACCGTCGCAAACTAGCAGTTATATATATCGTTTTAAAACAAAGATGAGACGGTTAAATCAAATAATTTAAAGTTGACTTTTCAAGTTGGGTTTAAACAAGTGTTTATGTGACAACCCTCAAGAATGCGGAAATAGAACATAACAAGCATGCAATTTATATAGCGGAAATTACGATGTTTTTAAAACTTTTTACTTGCCAAAGTACAATTACGTGGAATGTCAAATAATTACAAACTTAAAGTAGGATATGCTACAAGAGACAAAGTCTCTCAAAATGTTATCAATTATCAAAGTCGTTAGCAAACTAGATAAGAAACGTCTAGGGGTGAATCGTCAAGGCCAACGCCCGCTAGCTCACACTCGAACCCAAAAACAACAAGCAAAATCCATCCTAGCAAGCAACCTGTTCATCCATGAAAAACATGAACGCCACAGTCATTAGGGAGTAACTCCGGGTTCTCCTAGCCATATCACAAATAACATACTTAAACGGTAAAACAAAAGTAGAAGCATGCATATATAAATATACATGTGAATTACGAGAAGGATAAATAGGCATTTCAATATTTAAGATGTAGGCACATGAAATACAAAACCGTAACCATCATATTATAAATAGACTCGGGGAAGACACCCTTAGGCAACTATATACTCACTAGGACTTGCATCTCACTGGTAGCGGCATATAATTGATAAGATTGAGACTCGACATACAAACCACGCCAAGTCATCCAACGGTCACAAATAATCAATCATATAATCATCCATCCAAACGTACGAATACGTTGGCAAACATCTATCACGGTAAATGACACGCACTAGCACCATGTACATAGCCGTTATGATTAAAATCGCATCCACGGGATAACATTTCCCTGAACGCATACACGATTAACATTTCGTATATGTAGACACAATTCCTCCTTGTAGGACGACGATATAAATATCCGATCCTAGTCTAAAACTAGCCAGACTCTCGAAATAACATTTTTCGATTCGACATGCGATAAACATTTCGCACCCAAGACTCGGTCAAACATAGAAGCCGAGTACCCCAAATTCAGTCAACCTTCACGAAAGAGGCGGAAAGGGCACAAGCATCATAAACAAGCGGTACGCTACATGCAATGACACCACCTCGCAAGTATACAACATTTGACGGCCGGTTCGATCAACGCCAAGCGTTCGCCTCCCAACAACGTCGTCATATGTCCACTAAAACATGCAATTAAGCAATAAGGATACAACTCCTCGTTCCGACATTCGAGCCTTACGAGCGAGGAGGTAGCCGGGGAATGAGAGTTCATAACACATAACAATTAGTGCTCAAATCATAACATATGTAAAACCGACTCAAAATGCGATATATCAAAAACCGTCACAAAACATACGATACAAGCGAACGGAACATCATATATTCTAAACATGAATATTTAAAGTCATTACGTAAATTTATACGATAAACGAACCATGCGAACTATTATAAATGAAAGTATAAGAAAGATAGCAAAGAGGAATGGCAGCGTGTGGCAGCCGGTCAAGTGGACCGGCTGCCGGCTACCTGGCTGGCACCGTAGTAACATTTGAAAATCGTCCAAAATACAGCATGATCCAGTCGGTCAAGTGGACCGGCTGCCGGCTACCCGGCTGGATCATATGTCACTTGAGAAAATGAAGGAAATATAGGGTGTGTCTCAGCCGGTCGGCTGAGACTTACTTCATACCAAAATTTTCACGTAACATCCATAAAACATCAGCCACTTCCCAGCCGGTCAGCTGGCCGGCTGCCGGTCGGCCGGCTGGGACCACATGTACACGAAAATCATCAAACATCACTAAGACCAATCCATAATCATCAACACATATCAACTATCATCAACTAACATTAACAATTATCAACAATTATCAACAAACAATAACCATCATCAACAAACACAATTTCTATTAATACTAATCCTATCCTAAATACGTTTACTAACATCCAAAAACACATTAAAACACCTAATGATATCGAGTAACCCTTCATCGTTACCTTTACGCGTCTTCAATCGATTTTTAAGTCTTCCTCCACTAGGTAGTAATCATTATCGGGGTCTTGAAGGTCTCCACCTATACAAAGACGACAAAAGATGAATATAATTCACCTTTGAGAAAGACGGAAAAATTGAAAATGAGAAAGACGGTAATTTTATTACCACACAAGGTAGAGGACGATGAGAGCGGAAGATTAAGACGAAAATTAGAGGATTTGAGTGAGTAAAGGATGAGTTAAGAGGAGTTTGAGTTTGATTAAAAATGGAGTTAGGGTTTTGGTGGTTTGTATGAGGAAGAAGAGGTGAGTCAAGAAGATGAGTGGAAAAATGAGTATATAAGGTGAGTGGAGAAATGTGGGGAAAAAAGCCCAAAATTCGCCTTAAGGCGTAACTCACACGGAATTCTGAGTAAAGTCCGAATACGAACTCGGATTTGCTAAATTAGACACGGGAAACTAAGTTCTAGACTAAATCTAAAATTACGCTAAAAGTATCCGTATAATATTTTTAAAATACAAATATGGTACATTTGCGGGTGTTACAGATTATTTTATTTTCAATAAAATAAAGAAAGACTCGGTTTCAAAAACGGGTTAAAAACGAATCTTTTTGAATCGGAAATTCATTTTAAAATTCATGTAAAATATGAATTGTCAATGACGCTCGTTTTACATAGTAAATCGAACTCAAATAATGACAAGGTCATATACGAAATATATGTTGTCCTATCATCATCGGGGGTTTGGCCGAATTTCTATAAATGCCTGTATCGACGGATACACGTATCTACACCAAGTTAATTATCCTAACTGTTTTACGACTAAAAAATTAGTCGTTACTCAATTTTTGTCAATAATTCAACTTGTTGGTTTTTAATTTCTCATATTTAGACTTTAAAATCATATTTTAATGAAATAAATCCAAATTTAATTACAAAAATTTCAAATTTCAAATGTTAAATTTTTGAACATTCTGGAATATCACCATGACACTCATAATTTCAAAAATCAAGGTTTAAAATTTTGAATCATTTTTGAGAAAAATATGATTGCGCTTTATCAGTTTTATCAAATAAAATACATAAAGCATGTGAAAATTAATCTATCTAATCAAATTTTAAACTTGAGACCTGTAAATTGGGACATAAATTCAACCAGAAATAAGTTTCTCATGGTATGAAATTTTCTTTAGATATTTTTGCTAAAATAGTCAGTATTTATGCTAGTTTTACATTAAAAATTCATAAATCATGTACGAAAAATCTAATTCATCTCAAAGTTTACACAAAGTGATTAAAATATGCATGTGACAACATAATAAAATTTCATGGTCTGATTCAAAGTAGAACTATTTTAAACCATATAATCTTCATTTATTCCATTTTTATCATTTAAAAATCATAAATCAAGAGAAATAAATTCAATCTTTACGAAATTTTACATAAAGTAAGTAAAATATGCATGTGATGTCTTGTAAAACGTTCAAGGTCAGAAGACAAGTCTAACTAGTTTTATTATGTTTAATACCATTTTACTCCTTAAAATGTAATAAAATCACTAAAAATCATATTTGAACAATAATAATTTCCATAACTCATCAATATGACCTAAAATCACATTAGGAGCAGATTATAATAACATGAATGATCTTGTGATTTTATCTCATAAATCACAAATCTTTAGTTTTATTTAAGTTACCATTAACTCGAAAAAATTATAAATCAATTATTCATGCAACAATCTTGGCTCTGATACCACTTGTTGGGTTCGTAAACCCATTATTAGACATTTCTAATAATGTAATAAAATTAGTTTACTTATTAGACTAATTAGACTTTATGCATGCATAACGAAAGGAATAAGAAGGAAGAAGAAACTAGTTCATTACATTGATTTTAACGATTTAGGGCACAAGATTAGGACACCTTCCTAATCTTGGTCTTGAGCTTAAAGATGAGGGATGAACTCCTAGTTCTAAGTATAAGAACTTTCAATAAGTTGCACCCAAGACTATTCCTTAAACTCTCAAATATAAGTTTACTAGAACAATATATATGAGTAGCCCTTAATGTATAACTAATGTTTCTATTACTACACATAGTAATATTATGATTATATTAAAGGATATATGAACTTATGTTGTGAAACTTCTCAACTTTCTAGTGTGAGAAGTATATTAACTACTTGTGTTAACTCAAAAATTAGATGATTAGAAGTAATAAGAAGAAAACAACTCCTTATTACTCTCACAAAAATCCGGTCACCATAGGGAGGAGTGACCATGCGATTTGCTTTTTGTCTTGACAATGTGTAGGCTAGCCACTAGATTTACGTGCATAATCATATTGTTTTATTCTCAATAAGAACAATACTCAATGACTAAGCACCCACCCCACACCCATGAATCCGGTCACGCCAAATAAAATGGGTGTCCATTTTATTTTGTGATTTTGTAATTTGTCACATATGTGACATGTGACATGTGACATGTAATTTGCTTATAAATGTACATTTAACTAATTTAAATGCAATTTCATAACAAATAAATTAAACTTAATATTTTAAGTAATAATTTATAATTACATGTGCATAAAATGGGTCATCTCATATTTGGTTAATATAATCTACAACTAATTTTAATCATAATTAACCAATTATGCTTATCTCAAATGTTTCATAAACATTAAGCATTCTTACTAATATAACAATTTAAATTGCTAAGTTTAATCTTATTTAATCATATTACAATAAGATATAATTCTCACTTATAATATAAACTCGTTCAAAGTAAGAGATTAATTAATTTGTATTGTCATACAATTAATTAACTTTCATGATTAGGGAATCGACCTTTAGGTGTGACCTCAAGGGATCAATTCATCACTACCGATTAATGTTGACCATTTGACTATAATAGCTGTCATCCCTTTGTATTCTTGTTATTGAGGTTGAAACATGTGATCGCACTATTGTTGAGGACTCATACTCCAACAGGTTTAATTGGGTTTTCGGTGTTAATGAAAGAGATGAAAGTGATAGAATGTTCCTGAAACATAGGGAGGAAATGGAGGGATAAGTGGATTTATTTTGAGAAGATGAATAATCGAAGGCCCAAATTTCATATCGGGTCATCTCACTTGAATTTTCGCGTAGAAACCTAGTATGGGCTCATAACGGACTAAAATGCGACGATTTCTACCCAACTAAACTAAATTCGATTTAAGATTAATACAAAGCTACGAAACCATAAATTATCGATTTTAATTATTTTAACCAATAAAAGTAAAAGCGAATGTTATAAAATTAACGACTTAGTAAATAAACATTATTATAAAATCGTAGGGTGTTATAATCACCCGTCATTTTAAAATTTTTCGTTCTCAAAACTTGAAAGCAGGAAACAAAACTTAGAAGGACAGAAATTGATTTTCAAAATCGACATCGCAAACACCTTCACAAGCAATGACGTTTCGAAAACGAGACTCTACTTAAAAAGGGTTCAAAAGTGTTTTCATAAGTATAAAACTTTATCCAAGGATTAAAAGAGTGCCCGTCGCGAACGAGAACTCTAATTATCCAAATTAAATTAGGTCAAAATAGTGAAACCGGAAATCAGGACAAGTGTTGGTAAGTGCAGGACTAGTCACCAGATGTCTCTAATAACAAGTCCAAGCATTCAACTAAACACGACATCCAAAAATGAAAGCAAAACAAATTCATTTTCACAAAATGAAGTTAGAAAAATCCATTTTCAAACTTCTTTAAAAGGATAACTTGGAAATATAATATAAAAATTTGGAAAATCTCTCAAAGTATAAACTCAAGGCAACTAGATATTGCACTCACATAAAGCAACTCGATCATCACAATCACAAATCGTGGTAATAAATTATACACACCACAAGTAAGATGAAATAAATCGATTTCTTAGGGATAGAAATGTAACACCCGGAAATGTACCCTATTTTTCTAGTGAAAATATTTTACGGATAATTTTCAGCAAATTTAAGTTTTAATATGGAATTTTATGTTCCGAGTCGAATTTAGAATTTCCGAGTTCGTATTTGGAATTTCCGCGAGTTTTCAAGTAAAACCCGTCTTGAGCCGTCTTTGACTTTTTCTTGACTTTTGAGCCGTCTTTGACTTTTGTTGACTTTTTCCACTCACTCTCTTCATATACCCCCTTTAACCTAAATTTTCCTCACAATTCATTTCTTTCTTCTTCACTAAGAAACACCATAAAACCTTGCCTCCATTTTCATCCAACATTAGATTCGTCATAGTTATTTCGTTTCTCGCTCAAATTCACGTAAGTTCGTCTCATTTTTCCCCTCTTAGCTTCCTCTATCCGTATTGGTAATAAAATTACCGTCTTTCTCGCTTTTTAAATTATCCGTCTTTCTCAAGATGAATTTTATTCATCTTTTAT
>JAIUZE010070387.1:0-38641 GCA_022085475.1 Heliosperma pusillum
AGAGGGGTAGGGGATATCAGAAACAACAAGTGGAGAACTAAAAGATACCTTTGGAATGGGAGTTTTCTTGGTTACCTTAGCTCTTGCTAGTGGTTGTACCTCTACTTCATCATCATTGACATCCTTGTTCATCTCCTCTTCATAAGGCATAATTTCGACATACCCTTCTTCTCCCTCTTTGGGTTGATCATCCTCACCCTTGCCATCATCTTTTGACTCCAAGGTGGGAGTCAAAAAGGGCTCTTCAAGTTCTTCTCCTTCCTGAACATGCTCATCATTTGGAATCTCATCATTCATCATATCCATGTAGGGGTTATCAAGCACTAGTCCACTTCTTAAAGTCACCGCACATGCATGGTGGCTTGATGAAGCATCCTTGGAGCTTTTCCCTTGAGCAAGTAGACCTCCCGGAGGCCTTTGGGGATTGTTCAAAGCTTGAGAAGCTAACCTAGCTTCTAATTCCCTCACCTCTTTCTTGTGAGCATTGGTGACATTTTGCAAAGTCAAGTTGTTTTGGATTTCCATGTTTTTGACTAATTGCATAACTTCACTTATTGAAGGATCATTCTCTTGGTGGGGTTGATTTGTCAAAGGAAGGGCAAAAGCATAGTCATTCCGACTACTCGACCCTTGGTTGTTGTTTCTTTGATTGTTAAAGTTTCCTTGTAGGTTGTTGTTGAAATTTCCTTGTTGCCCCCTTGAACCTTGATTGTTGAAATTTCACCCTTGGTTGTTGTTGAAATTTGGCCCTTGGCCTTGGAAAGATTGATCGGGAACCCCTTGACTTGCTTGATTGTTTTGATTGCCTTGGTAGAAATTACCTTGGCCTTGATTGTTGAAGTTTTGGTTCCTTTGATTTTGATTCCAATTTCCTTGACCTTGATTCCAATTACCTTGGTTTTGGAAGTTTCCTTGTTGGTTATTGTAACCTTGATCATTGAAGTGTTGATTTTGGAATTGGTTGGATCCTTGACCTTGTTGAGAGTTGTTGAATTGATTGTTATAGTTTCCTCTAGAAAATTGACCTCGTCCTCTAGGTTGGGAAAAACCCGGAGGGTTGGAAGGTTGAGTTTGTGTGTGTTGAGGGTTTAAGACATTTTGGCTTTTGTAACTCATGTTTGGGTGAAATTTTGAGCTTGGATGATAGAAATTTGAATTTGGGTTGTAAGCTCCTTGATTTTGGAATTGAGGCCTTAAGGGCCGTGGGTTGTTGTTGACTCCTTGGAAAATATTCACATGTTGGTAGTCATTTCCTCCTTCATTGCTATAAGAAAAATTGTTCCCACAAACTTCAAAGGTGTGTCCATATCCATTGCAAATTTCACAAGTGGGGGTTTGATAAGATTCCACCATAGGAGGTGCATAAGACCCACTAGCTTCATTCACATGATGGCCTTGACTTTGATTTTGAGCTTTTTGAAGCTCGGCAAAACCCTTAGTAAAAGTTTGTGTGAGCAAATCAATCTTGGCATTGGTATCCGCGTTTGAGAAGTTCTCACTTGGGTACTTGGAACTCCTCCTCAAGCTATTTCCTCTAGAACTAGTACCATAGCTAGACTCCGATTCAACCATCTTCTTAATCAATGCCGCCCCTTGTTGGTCATTCAAATTATCAAAACTTCCCCCCGCGGAAGCATTCACCATAGCCTTGGTTTGAGGGAGGAGAATTTGATAGAATGTTTGAGTGACATACCAATCCGCAATTCCATGATGAGGGCAACGGGCAAGTAAGTCAATGAATCGATCCCATGCCTCTCCTAAGGATTCTCCATCCCCTTGTTGAAAGGTTGTTATCTCATTCCTTAGCATCGCCGTTTTGGAAGCGGGGTAGTACTTGCTTAGAAACTCCTTAGCCAAATCATCCCAAGTAGTGAAAGTGTTTGGAGGATGGTTATTCAACCACCTCTCCGCCCGGTCTTTAAGAGAAAATGGGAACAACATGAGGCATAGGGTTTCTTCGGGCACACCATTCCTTTTCATGATTCCTACCCTACTTTTGAATTTTCTCAAGTGGGCATGAGCATCCTCATCGGGGAGGCCTCCAAAGCTATCCCGCTCAATAGAACTCATTTGAGCCGGGTGAATCTCAAAATTATTAGGGGCCAAGACACCGAAATTGATTGGAGATTGGGTATCATCGTGGTTGGGACGGTTACGATCCCGTAGAGTCGTCATTTGTGGTTGATTTTGTTGTTGAGGTATTGTAGGTGGTGAATTTGGTGGTGTATTTTGTTGTGTATTGTAGAAGGGGTTTTCAAATATGGGTTCAATGGTGTTGTTTTGTGGGTAATCGATTGTTGGAGTGGATGTAGAAGCAATTGAAGTATTGGCTTGTTGATGGCTAACTCTTCTTGAATTCCTAACCCGAGCAAGTGTATTGGCACGGAGAGTACTAAACAACCTTTCGGGTTCCGGATGGCTCAAGAACAACCCTTCACCCCTAGGCATGCACTCAAAGCAACTCAAAAACAAGTTAGACTCCTAGTGTGTTTATGGGCACACTAGGGAAAGACAATAATGCAAGGCACTCTACAAATAATCTAACAACTAAAAACCAACAAAAACAACAAGTAACTTGGCTAAATCTAAGACACAAAACAAACTACGAGTTTCCTTACGCCATCCCCGGCAACGGCGCTATTTGATGGCCGGTTCGTCGTCAAAACAAACATCAAAATTAACCCAATAAAAGTAGTATAAAGGGGTCGATTCCACGAGGATGGTGGGGTCAACTACTAGTTCGATTGAATCCTATTCTAGCCTAAAATATGACGGGTTGGAAAGTTAACTAAAAACTAGGAAAAACAAGTAATCGCTAAATAATAAAGACGAAAACAATTAAGGGAAAGACTAAGGTGAAGGGTTCACCTTAGGGGGATTAATGGGTTAGTCGGGTAATTAGCAAATGGGTAACAAATTCGAGCAAAATCGATTGCTAATGTCTCAACAATCGATAATCGTCAACAAAGCCATCGCATTTGTCTCAAATCACCCATATAAACACTTAGTCTAATCGTCTCTACCACCGTCGCTTAAGAGAAAATCAAACCATGCTTGATAAAATGGGCAACTTTCGTTCACCCATTTCATCAAACACTTGGTGGGCATATGAGCAATACCCCAAATGAATACCACGAATCTACTAATTACCCAACTAATTAACCCACATAATCCTCCCTTAGGCTCCCCCTAAACCCTAGAAGGGAATCTACTCACTCATTCTAAGGGGGATCAAACAAGTAGAGGGAAAGAATAGTGAAATGAACATAATGCTAAAGAGATGAATAACTATAACAATCAAATGATAAACAATAAACTAGAAATGTAAATAAATAACATAAATAACAAAAAGATGAGAAATTTATACCAAACAAAACTTATATTGATGAATAGGGGGAATGTCTTCACCCAAGTCTTCAATACAAACCCCAAAACTGAAATGAAAGACTAGATCTAACAACTTGAAATGAGAAACTAAGCTTGATTAGGGAATGATTAGGAGAGTAATTAGGACTAATTTAGGTTACAAATTATCTAGTGTTTTTTGCTAAAAGGAGTGTAAAAAAAAACTTACAAAACATTAGGGGAAGGGTATATATAGGTCTCTCCAAAATTAAGAAAGAAATTAGAAGAGAAGGCGGATTTTGCGATGTTGCGTTCCTGGCCAGTCGACCGGCCGCCGGGCCTCAGACCGGCCTGGGGCACATCAGTGACTTCAGCCTCTTTGTCTTCAAAATCCTCAAAAATTCACTAAGTATGGAAAAATGGGGGTCTAGGCCGGTCAACCGGCCGCCGGTCCCCGACCAGCCTAGAGCACCATTTCACTCTCATATGCTTCTGTTGTATGCGCAGGCCGGGTAGTCGACCGGCCGCCGGTCGACCGGCCGGCACTACCTGACCAATTCCTCCACTCTTTCTTTCTTCATTCTAAGTGGAGTAGTGTTCTGGGCCGGTGGGCCGGCGGGCCGGCCGCCGGTCTGGGGACTGGCCTGGGCCACCTGATGACTCAATTCTTCACTTCTTCATCTCATCTTCGAATCCCGACTCATGCAAGACCTTATTGCTCCGATTTCTTCATTTCCGCCTTAATTCCTACAAATTAAGACCGATAATCATAGCACGGGAAAACGGGAAGCAGAATGCAATCAAGGGCACGCAAATCCGTGTAAACGGACCAAAATGGGGACGAAAATGAGGGAAAAACGTGACTAATTAAATGCTTATCAGATCTCGAATCTCCTTTTGTTTTCTTTAAAATTATGTTTTTAAATTAGAATGTAAATAGGTTTATATCTTGTAATTTATTAAATGTAATTTGAGAAGACTAAAGATGGAGATCGAATTGCTCACTCCCGCTACATGGACCAAGATGGAACATCAAGACAAGCTTTTCGGGTCCAATCATGGATGGATTCCAAAGTTGTATTTTGTTCATTTTGGTAGATAGGCCACACTAGGACTTTGTAATTTTACGTATTTTTTGTTCTTGTTGCTTTTCATCACATGATAGTTAGTGCATCATATTCCGCCTAAACCAAACCACCTACTACTAAAAATGCATGAAAATTGACTCATATAGTTTGGATGTTAGTTATCATGGACATAAAGATGTCACACGAATTAAAGCCATCATCTTAGTTTATTCATTCTCGCATGCTAGATATTCGTTCACTTAAAATGAATTAAAATAAAGTTGATGGGATCTTCCTCTAAAACCTAAAATTGAGACTAGTCTTTATAGGCCAAACTACTACGAATCCCTTCTTCGTCGGTAGGCATATAGGACCTTACTCTCCATATGACCCCTTCTACGTTGGGTAAGTAGTATGTGTTGACTTATTTTACCTCAACATTATAATCCAAAGAGTTTCTCGTGATTATGATGGACTATAGATAAAATTTTATCGACCAAGAATTCTAAAGGTAGAATTAGCCAAGAGGTTGGCTTATCAATTTACAGATAATTGAGTCTTGGGATCATTTATATAATTCTTGAGTGAGGTCAATTGTATAAATGCTTAAGTCTTCGCATTAAACAAGTTTTTGCACTAGACTTAATTCATATAAATGAGTATGCTTATTATTATATTTTTTCTACTTTTTCGCAGTGTAGAATTCGTCTTATATTGATAATACTGCTATAACAAATGGCTGGCCATAATGATGTCCCTATGCCAAGTGCCACACTCGCACGCGAGTCCTGGCTTAAAACTTTTATGGACCACATGAATCAGTCCACACGACTGAAGAATGACAGGTCCAACTTTGCGGACTGGGAGGCGGCATTACGGAATGCAACCATTGCTGACGGCAAGCTCAAGTACTTGACTGAGCCAATACCGCCAAACTCAGGCCCCAATGCGAGAGCTAACGAGTCACTTGCTTATAGTGACTTCGTTATGGAAGCGGGTGCGATAAAGAACGTACTCATCTTTGCAATGGAACCCAACTTGCAAAGACGCTTCATTGCCCAAGGTCCAAATAAGATTTTCACCACGCTCACTAATGAATTCTCAAAAGCACCGATAATCGTTACTTATGAGCATACATGTCGCTTCTTTGAGGCGAAACTCCAGAAGGGCCAACCGGTTAGCCCACACATTCTTGATGTGATTGAGAATGTTGAGAAACTGGACGCACTTGATTGCAAAATCAGTGAGAGCATAGTCATTGACCGTGTGCTTCATTCACTTAATGATGGTTTTGCCCTTTTCAGGGCAAGTTACTACATGAATGACATGAAGAAAAGTCTTCATGAGCTACACTCACTTCTCGTACAGACCGAGAAGGATCTGAAATTGAGTGGGAGCATGAAGCAAGATGTTCTCATGATTTCCAACTAGAACAAAGGTAAGGGCAAGGCTCATGGCGACCTAAATATAGGGAAGCCAAAGTTTAAGAAGTCAAGAAAGGGTAAGAGTGGGCCTGGTGAGACTAGTAGCCCACAAGGAAAGGCAACGAGCAAGGACAGTGACATTGAGTGCCACCATTTCCACAAGACTGGGCATTGGAGGAGGAACTGTCTCGTGTACCGTGAAGTCATAAAAGCAGGCCGCGTCTCTCCTGTTGGTATGTCATCTTATATTCATATGATTGAGATTAACCATGCAAGTTTTGGAACATGGGTACTTGATACAGGTTGTGGTTCTCATCTGTGTAATCATTTGCAGGGCCTAAAAAACATCACACCTCTCGCAAAGGGTGATGTGGACCTGCGAGTCGGGAATGGAGCAAAAGTTGCTGCAGTCTCAATGGGAACATACGTAATCCAACTCCCGAGTGGATTTGAGTTGTATTTATATAACTGTTACTATGTACCCAGTTTATCTAAGTACATTATTTCTGTTTCCGTGCTTGATAAAGACGGTTTTTCATTTTCAATAAAAGACAATAGCTGTATTTTCTCTTTGAATGAAATGATTTATGGAAAAGCAGTTTCCATGAATGGCATTTATATCTTAGATCAAACAACAGACATATTACATGTGAATAATAAGAAAGTAAAGGTTGGTGACAAAGATCAAACTTATCTATGGCATTGTCGTGTGGGACACATAAATGAAAAACGTGTAAAGAAGCTCATTGAGAATGGGACTATCTCCCCATTTGATTACGAATCATTTGGCACCTGTGAATCATGTCTTATTGGAAAAATGACTCGAATTTCCTTCAAAGGTGTTGGAATGCGTGCTAATGACCTATTAGGACTCATACATACTGATGTATGTGGACCTATGTCAATCAACGCAAGAGACGGCTATAGATATTTTATCACTTTCACGGATGATTTGAGTAGATACGGATATGTCTACTTAATGAAGCATAAAAGTGAGTCCTTTAAATAGTTTAAGGAATTCCAAAATAAGGTTGAGAACCAACTGGGAAGAAAGATTAAAGCACTTCGATCAGATCATGGTGGCGAATATCTTTCAAATAAGTTTGACCAACACCTTAAAGACTGTGGCATAGTATTACAGTTAACTCCACCTGGAACACCTCAATTAAATGGTGTGTCCGAACGGAGAAATCGAACATTACTTGATATGGTTTGATCCATGATGAGTCACACGGTAGTACCTGATTCACTATAGGGTTTTGCTCTTTTGTCAGCTGCTCTTATACTTAACCGAAGTCCGTCTAAAGCTGTAGACAAGATTCCATATGAGATATGGAAGGGAACGGTCCCTAACTTGTCCTTTATTCGGGTTTGGGGCTGCGAGGCTTATGTCAAGTGGAGACACGAGGATAAGCTCGGCCCGCGATCGGTCAAGACATACTTTATTGGTTATCCAAAAGGAATGTTTGGTGATTACTTCTATTCGCCTACCGAACATCGAGTTTTTGTTGCGACTAGTGCGAAGTTCTTAGAGAAAGAGTTTCTCGAGAACAAGTCAAGTAATAGAACCTTCGATCTGTCGGAGATTCAAGAACCAACAACCGAGCAACCGATGGAGGAAGATGTTCCTTCAACTTATGCTACGGTTAATATTCCTCAGGAACCTAGGAGGTCGGGTAGAGTCTCCATTCCTCCAGACAGATACATTGGTATGGTCGAGGAGAATGATAGAGATGACATTTTGCTCCTAGAGAGTAACGAACCCGCTACCTATAAAGGTGCCATGACCTGTTCCGACTCTACGCTATGGCTTGAAGCCATGCAATCCGAGATGGACTCCATGTATGAGAATGACGTATGGGATCTTGTTGATTTGCCTGATAAGGTACGACCTCTTCAGTGCAAATGGCTTTATAAGATAAAGCATTCTGTAGAAGGACAACCAAACACCTATAAGGCACGACTAGTGGCAAAAGTTTTCACTCAAGTGCATGGATTGCATTATGATGAAATTTTTGCACCCATAGTTATGCTGCATTCCATTCGGATAAACTTAGCGATTGCCGCTTTTCATGACTATGAAATTTGGCAGATGGATGTGAAAACCGCCTTCTTAAACGGTTATTTGGAAGAGGAATTGTACATGGTACAACCCGAAGGTTTCATTGATCCTAAAAATCCTAATAAAGTGTGAAGGCTTAAGCGTTCCATTTATGGACTTAAGCAAGCTTCTCGGAGTTAGAATCATCGTTTCGACCACTTGATAAAAGAGAATGGTTTTACTCGATCGGTCGAGGAACCTTGCTTGTATGTCAAGTCGAGTGGGAGTAAGATTGTCTTCTTGATATTGTATGTCGATGACATACTCTTGATTGGGAATGACATTCCACTTTTATCTTCGGTAAAAGTATGGTTAAAGAACCATTTCCAGATGAAAGATCTGGGTGAGGCACAACGCATATTGGGGATCCGTATCAATAGAGATAGGTCACGACGGATGTTATCTCTCAGACAGGAGTCTTATATAGATAAGATTCTTGAAAGGTTCAGCATGACCAACTCCAAGAAGGGGTACCTTCCAATGATTTCTGGGATGCATTTGAGTAAAACTCAGGCTCCCAAGACATCAAAAGAGGTCGAGCGCATGAGTCCTGTTCCTTATGCTTCAGCCATAGGATCGATCATGTATGCCATGATATGCACCCGTCCAGACGTGGCATATGCATTGAGTATGACGAGTCGATACCAAGGCAATCCACGTGAAACACACTGGATGGCGGTTAAAAATATCCTTAAGTACTTACGAAGGACTAAGGATTGGGTATTGACTTATGGAGGAGATACTAAGCTATGCGCAATCGGTTACGCGGATGCTAGCTTCCAAACGGATCGAGATGATTCGAAATCTCAATCTGGATTTGTCTTTACTCTTAATGGCGCTGCGGTCAGTTGGAAAAGATCCAAACAGAGTGTTATAGCAGATTCTGCAACTGAGTCCGAGTACTATGCCGTTTCGGAAGCTGCAAAGGAGGCTATATGGATGCGTCAGTTCTTATAAGGACTAACAGTAGTTCCTAGTTCAAATGACCCAATCACCATCTATTGTGATATAGAGGTGCCATCTTCGAAGCTAAGGAGCCTAAGTCCAGTAACAAGTCTAGACATGTACTTCGGAAGGCTCACATGAACCGAGATTACGTGGAGCAAAAGGAGATAGTGATAGGCAAGATTGCTTCGGGTGACAACATCGCGGACCCTCTCACTAAACCGTTAAAATATGATAAGCATGAAGGGCACATTATTTCCATGGGAATTAAACGTGTTCCTGAGTCGTAGTAGTTGTTTATATGGATTAGATAAATGTATCTTTTTCATATACTATTCATAACATCATCTTATTGTTTCATATTTTGTTTTTCATGTGGATTGTACGACAACATTGAACGCCACAAAGTGAACTGAATTACATTATATTTGTTTTGGTCCGTAATCGCCCACATGAGCTGATAACTCTGGCAATTATATTGTGAAGTTGATTGATGGTGGGTTCAACGAGCCATAAGTCAAACGGTTGACTGATCGATCACAGATACGAGTTATAAAGATACCTCGTAGGACATCGTGACAACGTTATGGAGTCCTAAATGTGTAAAAACATTCGGTGCCAGGTCGTGGATTGGACGTCCATAGTGTTCCTAGAGTCGATTCTTTTGACTATCGACTGTCTCTTGAGATTAAGGCAGTTTTTGGGTGACTTTGGTTTCTTTCTCATGGTCGACCGTAACAGGAGGCTAAGTAGATTTTTACTGGGTCATTTCATACTGTGCTTGTATCTGCAGGATTCGAGTTGAAGAAAATATCCAACCTTTATCAGGTTTTGTTATTTCTCAGGGCCACTCGAGGAGTTGTAACTGAAATGCATGGCCATGCTCGAATAATGATTCGTTTATCAGTTAAGTTACTCTCTAGTCGGGAAAACCACTCTTGATATTGATCACTTGTAAAATACGACCTTTGTGAATACGGACTTTGCAAATTGTTTTACATTGAGTGGGAGAAATTTTGGATATGAGAATCGGTTATCGCACATACACTTGTAAGGACAAGTGGGAGATTGTTGGAGCTAGTGTCCTCCACAGTTAGTGTGATAACGTGTATAAATCTCTTACAGGTTCACAGGGTATACTTAGTATTCTTATCAGTTGATTAACGTTTATCGATAACGGTTGGCTTGCTAGAAGTTTGACGTTATTGTCATTTTAATGGCGGTGATCAACTGGTCCCTAAAAGTCACACCTAAAGGATGTGTTTGAGAGATATGATTATATGAAAATATAACCATATTGATGCCTTATATGACTAAAAGGTTAGTCGATGTATATGACTAAAAGGTTAGTCAATGTAATGATGATACGATTATTTAATACGATCAAATAATACTAGCTGAGACGAATTAAATGTTAATTCGTAATTGAATATAAACTGTTATATCTAATTAATGTATATAATGTAATTATTTAATATGATTAAATAATGTAAGCTTAAACGAATTAAATGTTAATTCGTAATTAAATAGAAACTGTTATATTTAATTAGCAAATTATAAATATACGATATCTATAATTGACGTATATATTATACGATATTGTCATAATAAATGATGTCAGACCGGTATTAATAAATAGACTACAAAATGTTGTATGGACTTATTAATATGTGACAAATGACAATAATAATACATACACACATTATACATTAAATAAATAAAAGAGGGAAGACTTGTAACAACCATCGCGAATGCGGAAATAAAACATAACAAGCATGTGATTTATATAGCGGAAGATACGATATTTTTAAAACCTTTTTACATGCAATTAGAAAAGTACGAGGAATGTCAATAATTACAAACCAAAGTATAATATACTACAAGAGACGAAGTCTCTCAAAATGTTATCAAATAACAAAGTTATTAGCAAACTAGCTAAACAACGTCTAGAGGTGATTCATCCAGGCCAACGCCCGCTAGCTCACACCCGAACCCAAAATACCACAAGCAAAAAGCCATCCAATCAAGCATCCTGTTCATCCATGAAAAACATGAACGCCACAGTCAGTGGGGAGTAACTCCGGGTTCTCCCAGCCATATCACATTAAACGTACATAAACGGAAATACAAAAGTAGAAGCATTCATATATAGATATACATGTGAAATACGAGAAGGATATATAGGCAATTCAATATATAAGAATATCGATACATGGAGTACAAAATCAGAACCATCATATTATAGAAAGACTCGGGGATGACACTCTTAGGCAACCATACACTCACTAGTGCTTGCATCTCACCGTTAGCGGCATAAGTTTGATAAGATTGAGACTCGACAAACAAACCATACCAAGTCATCCAATAATCACAAATAATCAATCATATAATCATCCATTCAAACGTACAGTACGAGAAGGATAAGTAGGCAATTCAATATATAAGGATATCGATCCATGAAGTAAAAAACCGTAACCATCATATTATAGAAAGACTCGGGAATGACACTCTTAGGCAACCATACACTCACTAGGGCATAAGAGTTGGAGGTAGTTTCTTATGAAGATGGTTAGACCTCGGGTAGTAGAGAACGTTATGCTAGAAGCTCTTACGCAAGTGTTGAAGAATCAACAAGATGCGGCTATTGCTCAAGCCAACCAAGTTCCCCCTCGTAGAGAAGATAACCACCAAGGAGGCTACGCTTGGGTGGCTAGTCAAATAGCCAGAAGTAAGATTATACCTTATGGTGGAGAGCCGGACCCTACCGAGCTATCGGAATGGTTCCGAGAAATGGAGAAGCAATTTGATTTATACCAAGTCCGTGAAGAGGATAAGGTGAGGATTGCCAAGCATTTCCTTGTAAGGGAAGCCGATAATTGGTGGGCGATTACTAGTGCCACCGCTACACTTGAAGACGATTTCAATTAGGCTTGTTTCAAAACTCTAGTTGAAGGTCGATTTTATCCTAAGGAGCTCAATCAACAAAGGCTCAAGGAATTTATTGACTTCAAGCAAGGTGACTTGTCGGCATAAGACTTCACCACGGAGTTCAACAAGCTTGCTCACTTCGCTTTGAGGCTCATCAAAGATGACGAGGACCGCGCTTTCTACTACCGCAACAAGCTGAGTGCTTTACTTCAAAGCAAGGTGAGGAGAAATACTACTTCCCTTGGGGAATTGTATGATGATGCTCAATGGGCCGAAAACTCAATGAAGGCCATCAAGATTGAAGCTATGATGAAGAATCCCTCTCCTTCCTTCACTCCTAGGCCTAATTTCTATGGGAAGAGGCCGTTTACTCCGTCTTCCTCCAACTCTTATGCCGACAAGAGGAGATTCAATCCTCTTCCAAATGCAAGTGCAAGAGCTCCCGCTCCTTTCATTCCCCGAGCTACTTCTAACGTGGCTCATAGGCCATATGCTCCTCCTCAAGCTCAAGGTCGCTTATGTAATCGTTGTAGACAACCACACCACCCCGGTGTAGCTTGTTTCAACCGACCTTATGTTTGCTTCTTTTGCCAAAAGAGTGGTCACCGTTATGATGATTGCCCCGATCGTAAGTTGCCCCCTCCAATTGCCAAACCTAAGGGTTCTATCTTCGTTCTGAGCCGAGCCGAAGCCGATGCTCATCCGGAGATAATAACGGGTATGTTCTCAATAATAGAGCAACCGTGTCTTATTCTATTTTATACCGGTGCTTCTATGTCCTTTGTGTCTTCGACTTATGCTAATAAATTAACAATCGAGCCTACATCTAGTGAGGATACTCCCATATCCTTACCATCCGGAGAAATTATCTCTTGTTCTACTCTTTATCCTAGTGTTCCAATCTCTATTTCGTGTACTATCTTTCCCGCTAATCTCCTTAAGTTTCCTCTAGGAGAGTTTGATGTAATCCTAGGTATTGACTGGTTAGCGTTATACCATGCTAGGTTAGAGTGTAGAGATCAAAAGATCTATTTAAAGAGTCCTTTAGGAGTTAGAATAACCTATAAGGGATCTCATCCCCGAAAGGGTATGTCGTTGATTTCCGCAATGAAATTGGTGAGTATGGTAAGAAAGGGTCACCAAGCATACTTGTGTATTGTGACTTCTACAACTACCTCCTTACTGAATATTGAAGATGTGCCTATAGTTCGTGAATTCGTTGATGTATTCCCCGAAGACTTACCCGGGATTCCTCCCGAGCGTGATGTTGAGTTTTCCATTGATCTTGTACCTGGATCCGGACCAATAGCCAAAGCTCCTTACCGAATGGCTCCAACCGAATTGAAAGAGTTAAGGAAGCAACTTGATGATATGATTGAGACGGATTTCATTCGACCGAGTGCCTCGCCTTGGGGTGCTCCCGTTCTTTTTGTGAAGAAGAAAGATGGTTCCATGAGGCTTTGTATTGATTACCGTGAGTTGAACCGGATTACAATCAAGAATAGGTATCCTTTACCGAGAATTGAAGATTTGTTTTATCAACTAAAGGGTGCTTCTACTTTTTCCAAGATCGATTTGAGATCCGGTTATCACCAAACTCCTGTTCGTGATGCCGATATTCCGAAGACCGCGTTTAGTACAAGGTATGGTCACTTCGAGTTCTAGGTGATGCCATTTGGTTTGACAAATGCTCCCGCTATTTTTATGGATCAAATGAACCGCACTTTTAGTGAGTACCTTGATAAGTGTGTGGTGGTGTTCATTGACGACATTCTTATTTTCTCCAAGACCGAAGAAGAGCATGATATTCATCTAAGGACTATTTTGGGTGTTCTTCGTCGTCAGAAGTGGTTTGCCAAATTCTCCAAGTGCGAATTTTGGTTACCTAAGGTGTCTTTTCTTGGGCATGTAATTTCTAAAGAAGGTGTGATGGTTGACCCTTCTAAAATCGAAGCTGTGGTGGATTGGAAAAGTCCGACCGATGTAAGAGAAGTCCGAAGTTTTCTTGGTTTAGCTGGTTATTACCGTAGATTTGTCAAGGATTTCTCAAAGCTTGCTAGACCAATGACCCAATTGTTGAAGAAAGAAACCAAGTTCCTATGGAATGAAGCTTGTGAAGCCGTTTTTCAAGAGTTAAAGAAGAGGTTGACTACCGCTCCGGTGTTGACATTACCTGAAGATGGAGTAGACTTTGATGTCTATTGTGATGCTTCCAAGATGGGTTTGGGTTGTGTACTTATGCAAAGTAGGAAAGTGGTGGCTTATGCTTCGAGACAGTTGAGAGTTCATGAAGTGAACTATCCGACTCATGATTTGGAATTGGCCGCCGTTGTTCATGCTTTGAAAGTGTGGAGACACTATCTTATTGGTGTTCATTGTCGCATATTCACCGATCACAAGAGTTTAAAGTACATATTTACTCAAAAAGAGTTGAATATGAGACAAAGAAGATGGTTGGAATTGGTGAATGATTACGATTTTGAGTTGCTTTACCATGAAGGGAAAGAAAATGTTGTTGCCGATGCTCTTAGTAGAAAATCTTCTCATGCATTGAATGTTATACGAGTATTACCCGATGATCTTTGTATTGAGTTTCGGAAGTTGAAGTTGGAATTCGTGGAACGTGGATTTGATTATGTTGGTGCTATGACTGCCGAACCTGTTTTCCTCCGTGAGATCCGCGAAAACCAAGTTGATGATCCTACCTACAAGTCTATTCAAGCCAAGCTTCTTGAAGGAAAAGCTAAAGACTTCAAGTTTGATGACAAAGGTGTTCTTCGATTCCATGGTCGTTTGTTTGTTCCTAATGCTCTTGACTTGAGAAAGCGAGTTCTTAATGAAGCTCATCTTTCCCCTTATTCTATTCACCCCGGAGGTGATAAGATGTATAAAGATTTGAAGCTACAATTTTGGTTGTCGAATCTAAAAGGCGATGTTGTGTCTTATGTTGGAAGATGTCTTACTTGCCTACAAGTGAAAATCGAACACAAGAGGCCCGGTGGATTGCTACAACCTTTGGATATTTCACTATGGAAGTGGGAATCTATTTCTATGGATTTTGTTATGGCTTTGCCAAGGACCGTTGGAAATAAAGATGTCGTTTGGGTTATTGTTGATCGTTTGACCAAGTGTGCTAGATTCATCCCGATCAAAGAGACTTGGAGTTTAGATCGACTAGCAAAAGCCTATGTTGATGAGATTGTTAGATACCATGGTGTTCCCAAGGAGATTATATCCGATCGACATCCGAGGTTTTGTTCGAGATTTTGGAAGGCCTTACAAGAAGCCATGGGTAGTAAATTGTTGATGAGTACCGCATTCCATGCCGCTACTGATGGTCAGACCGAGAGGACTATTCAGACTTTAGAAGACTTGCTTAGGGCTTGTGCACTCGACTTCCAATCTAGTTGGGAAAAGAGTCTACCGTTAGTGGAGTTTTCTTACAACAATAGTTATCATGCCTCGATAAAGATGGCTCCTTATGAAGCTCTTTATGGAAGAAAATGTCGAAGTCCTATATGTTGGAAATCAACTGAGTGATGTTCGTGACTTAGGTCCCAATGTTCTTGTTGAAACCATTGATCATGTGAAGGTCATTCGTGATAGAATGAAAGCCGCTCAAGACCGACAAAAATCTTATGCCGATATCCGAAGAAGACCGTTAGAGTTTGAAGTTGGTGATAAAGTATTCTTGAAAGTATCTCCGATGAAGGGTGTTAAAAGGTTTGGTGTAAAGGGTAAATTGTGCCCGAAATACATTGGACCCTTTGATATTGTGAAAAGGATTGGTGCCGTTGCTTACAAGTTGGACTTGCCCCCGAATTTGACTAAAGTTCATGATGTATTCCATGTTTCTCATTTGAGAAAGTACGTTAGTGATCCAAGCCATGTCTTTCAAGCTGAAATGCCCGAGCTAGAGCCGAACTTGTCCTTTGAAGAGAAGCCGATCCGCATCCTAGATCGCAAGGATAAGAAGTTGAGAAGTAAAGTGGTTCCTTTAGTGAAAATCTTGTGGAGATGTGCCAATGTTGAAGAACAGACGTGGGAAACAGAAGCTTCTATGCGTATTAAATATCCAAGCCTATTCGATTAAGGTATCTTTCTTTCGCTCAAGTTTCGAGGGCGAAACTTTTTAAAAGGTGGGGTAATTGTAACACCCGCAAATGTACCCTATTTTTTATAGTAAAAATATTATACGGATAATTTTCAGCGAAATTTAGTTTTAGTTTAGAATTAAATTTTTCCGTGTCTAGTTTAGAATTTCCGAGTTCGTTTTCGGATTTTACGCGAGATTCCGAGTAAGTTACGTCTTAAGACGTTATGGGCTTTTTCCATGAGTTTTTCCACTTACTCCCTTTCACTACTCCCTTAAACCCTAAACTCCCTCACATTCAACCTACTCTTCTTCCTCACCAAGTAACCACCCAAAGCTTAAACTCCATATTGGATCAAGCTTCTTATCGTCACTACTCCTTCATTACTCGCTCAAATTCACTAAAGTTTGTCTCAATCTTATCAAACTTATGCCGCTAACGGTGAGATGCAAGCCCTAGTGAGTGTATGGTTGCCTAAGAGTGTCATTCCCGAGTCTTTCTATAATATGATGGTTACGGTTTTGTACTTCATGGATCGATATCCTTATATATTGAATTGCCTACTTATCCTTCTCGTACTTCACATGTATATTTATATATGCATGCTTCTACTTCTCGTACCAAATATTTTCACATATTGTATTATGCAGAGCCTTATACTAGATTTGCTAGTTAAACTTATTCATTTAAACGTCATTTCGTTTTACCAATAACACACTTGTACGCATCGGAGAAACTTTCCAGGAGGTCACCCATCCCATGACTACTCACCTGAGTACGCTTAACTGTTATGTTTTTATGATGACATTCTAAAGATTAAAGGTAACATTTGTTGGTATAATAATAACTTTGAATCCTTTTAAAGTGATTGTTATCTTTCAAAAACTATATTAACTATCATTTTAAGATAAAAGTGAAACTTGATTTACATATTTTTGCCGAAAAATACATTTTTTTTTTGCCAAAACACTTCACTTTTTGATGTTGACTTCCCGGTTATTAATTTTGAGTCATTTTGTTTTGCCGAAATGAACAAAAATATTTTTTCTCATGAATGTAAAACCTCTATTGTACAACTGTTAATCAAAAAGTGGTGACTTTATACCAAAAAAGTTTTAAAAATTGTTGTACAATAGAATTTCTTATTTTTTTTCCATTTTTGTTAAAGCGTAAATAAGAAATTACTCTTTTTTAAAATTCAGTTTGTATAAATACTTCTTATAAACATATTTACGAAAATAACTCTTTTAAAGTACACTTTAATAAAAAATTGCTTCTCGATCAACTCCAAATTTTTATGTTATTCCGTCTTTGTTCATACTTATTCCGTTTGTCACTTAACAAATTTAAACTTTGAAACGTATGATTATTTAGACAAATGGAGAATAAGTTAAAAACCAGTTAAAATAAGTCACCTGAATTGCATTAGGAATCAATTTTTGATCAAAGTATATTTTACACGCGTAATTTAAAAAAAAAATTATAAGTGAATAATTTTAGAAAAATAAATAGATTATAAAAGAAAGTAATTTCGAACTTACTATTTTCTAAACTAATTTATTATTATTATACTTGATCAATTTTTTTATATTATTTATAAAACTGATTTTAAATTACTATCATCTCTATCTTATTGTACCCCGTGATCGCATATTTTCAACGTATTTTTTTCTTTTATTTATTGATTTATTAATTTCTTGAAGATTATCTATTATTTTAATTTTTTTAGAGTACTTATTCTATTTAATCATTTTCTTTTATCTAATTCTCTTTTTTTTTCTAAAACATTAACAAAAATTTATTTTTCAGAAATTAAATTTCAACTTTTTTTTTTATATAAAAATCTTAAAAATAAATTTATATATCAATTTTTGAGTGAGATAGTTTCATAATATATTAGATTTTTATTTCTAAATTAGAGATAATAAATAATTATCTTAATTAATTTGATATGCTATATTTTTAAAAGTGATAAACCCTTTTATGAATATTTTTCAAGATTATAAATTTTAAATTAAAATTAATAAAACAAATTAACATAAATTCACAATTTTCATAAACATAAATATTTATTTAGATAAATTTTTAAATTATCCTTGTAATGAATTAAAACGATTAAAAAAAATTCTGATTTGTAATAAAATAAAAAACAATACCAAATTTTGTGTATAAGTTTACAAAAGTTTCAATCTTATTAGATAAAATAAAAGAATACAAAATTAATATTAAATAATTAAGTATTTTCAAAATTTTATATCTAAATATATATTGATATTATCTATATTTGTGTAAATTTCATTCAGCATTTGTATTTTTTTTTATAGAAAAAACAAGGTTTACGTTTTACTTAACATAAATATATTCTAATTCAAGTCTTGAGAGATTTCGTCACGGTGTTTGTTAATTCGTGGCTAAGCAAATGCATTGCCACATACAAGATGTATGTTGTGGCTAAAAACAATATTTGCCACGGAACAAGTCGTGGCTAGATATACTTTCCCCACGGGTTTGACATAGTTCGTGGCTAAATTTATTATTAGCCACGGCTGTTGCCAAATTCGTGGCGCAAGTGACTTTTATACAAGGTAAAAGTTTTCCGTGGCATAAAAGTCTTCTAAATTATTGAATTTTTTTTTTCCGTGGCTAAGCAAAATCAAGCGACGAATTATAAATTTGAGTGACATAAATCATGGCCCAAGTGTCAGTTTGTTGTAGTGTCGCTTTATGTCTTGACATGGCATGAAGTTATCAAATGGTTCCAACTTCCCACAAAAGTTGGTGGCGACTCCACAAACGCGTATTCAATACGACGCTAATTTGAGATCCCAGTCTTTCAAAGACTTTCTTACGATACACCTAAGTATCCTCCCCACTGTTTTTTTTGGTCACCTCAGTCTGACCATCTGTCTGTGGGTGGTGAGAAGTACTGAACAACAGTCTTGTATTCAAAAGCCTCCAAAGTGTCTTCCAGAAATAGCTCATGAACATCTTTAGTCTTCTTACAGGCTATGAAATGAGCCATTTTGCTGAACCTATCTACCACAACCATCACAGAGTCCTTCACTCTTTGTGTTCTTGGAAATGCTACAATGAAATCTATACTCACATCCTCCCAAGGCCTGTGAGGAACTGGTAGGGGTGGATAGGGACCTGCCTGGAAGGAACTCTTAGCCTGCTGGCACACTCCACATCTTCTAAGCACAATATGCACTTCCCCCCATCCTTTTAGGCCAATAGAATTTGTCCTGCAGGATATCTAGTGCCTTTTTGACACCAAATTGACAACCCATGCCACTAGCATGTACTTCTTTCATCAGCAAATTTCTGTAAGAGCCCCTTGGAACACAGAGCTTGTTCCCTTTAAATAAGAACCCTCTATGCAGACTGTAGGGTGAATCCTATACCCTTGTTCCTTCACTCATAGCTAACCAGTCTTCATAGAATTCAGGGTCATCTTTGTATAGCTCCTTCATGAATTCAAACCCTAGGACCTTCTGTTCCATAGTTAACAATGTATACCTCGTAGACAAAGCATCTGCAACAATGTTCTGCTTGCCTTTCTTGTACTTGCTTGAGAATGTAAAGGATTGAAGAAATTCAACCCACTTGGCATTTCTTTGATTGAGTTTGTGCTGGCCACTTATATACTTCAAGACCTCATGATCTGAATGCAATACAAAGGGCTTGGGCTTCAAATAATGGCTCCAATGCATAAGAGCTCTGACAAGGGCATATAATTCCTTATCATAGATTGAATAGCCTAGCTTTGCCCCACTTAACTTGTCACTGAAATAGGCTACTGGCTTCCTCTCCTGAATTAGGACAGCTCCAATTCCTACCCCACTTGCATCACACTCTACTTCAAATAGGCAGTTGAAATCAGGCAGCCTGAGAACAGGTGCATCACACAATAGCTTCTTGATGTGTCTGAAGGCTTGCAGAGCACTCTCAGTCCATTTAAACTCCCCCTTCTTCATGCATTCAGTGATGAGATTAGCAATAGCATTGAAGTTCTTGACGAATCTTCTGTAAAATGAAGCTAGGCCGCCATGAAAGCCTCTCACTTATGTGATGTGCTTAGGGATTGACCAAGACTGAACAACAGCAACCTTGTCTTAATCCACAAAGATCCCCCTTCTTGATACCACAAACCCCAATAATTTAACCTCTTATGTCATGAATGTACATTTTTCCAGCTTCCCAAATAGCTTGCATTCTCTTAGAATCTCAAAGACTAGTTCAAGGTGCCTCAAGTGATCTTCTTGATTTTTGCTGTAAATAAGTATGCCATCAAAATAAACTACCACAAACTTGCCTAAACATGGCCTTAGTACTTCTGTCATCAGTCTCATAAAAGTACTAGGTGCATTTGATAGTCCAAATGGCATAACAAGCCATTCATAGAGCCCATGCTTTGTTTTGAAGGCCGTCTTCCATTCATCACCATCCCTGATTCTAATTTGATAATAGCCTTGCCTGAGGTCTATCTTTGAGAAGACTCTGGACCCACTCAATTCATCTAACATATCATCCAGTCTAGGTATGGGAAACCTATATTTGACTGTGATATTGTTTATAGCTCTGCTGTCTATGCACATTCTCCAAGTGCCATCTTTCTTGGGCACTAGTAGAGCAGGCACTGCACAAGGGCTCAAAGATTCTCTTACAAACCCTTTGCTCATTAAATCATCAATTTGAGTACAGATTTGGGCACAAGGTCAATCTGATGCTAAATCCCTCTCAAGGGAGGTAGGCCACTAGGCACCTCTTCAGGGAACACATCCTTAAACTGGCTTCTCAATGGTTCAACTTCTGCAGGAACTTCAGTTTGCTTACCCTCATGAATCTCCCTTGACAGCAAGACTAGCACATGCTATTCCTCCTTGAACTCCTTCACCGTAGCTGCCTCAGACAGAATTAAGACCCCACTAATATCCTAAGTCATGTTAGCATTCCCATAGTTCTTCTGGTTTGGTGGTAGGGGCTTTAGGGTGATCTTATTGCTTCCCTGCTTGAAGGTATAGGTATTACTCCTTCCCTGATGCACTGAGCTATTATCAAACTCCCATGGTCTGCCTATGAGTAGATGGCAGGCATCCATTGGCACTGCATCACAGAGAACCTTATCCTTGTATACCTTCCTAATTGAAAAAGACACCAAACATTGCTTGTCTACCCTGACTTCATCTCCCTTGTTTAACCATCTCAGTTTGTAGGGTTGTGGATGAGGCTGAGTGTTCAATTTGAGCTTGCTTACCATAGTAACAGATGCTACATTGGTGCAGCTCCCTACATCAATAATCAAGTTACACACCCTCCCTTGGATGGTACATCCGCTTCTGAAGATGAGTGACCTCTGGTCTTTTTCTAGGGGTTTCTGTTGGGAGTGCATAACCCTCCACAACACAAAGTATGACATGTTTAAGGGTGTGCTAGGCTTGGTCTGTCGCTTCCTCAGGGGGCTCCTCTGTAAATCTCATAAACCCATTATTAGACATTTTTAATAACATTTTATAAATAGTTTACTAATTAAACTAGTGGATCTTATGCATGCATAATAAAATAAGTAAGGAAGAAGAAGAAACTAGTTTCCTTACATTGATTTGAACGAATTTGGGCAAGAGATAGGACTCCTTCCTACTCTTGTTCTTAAGCTTATAGATGAGGGAGGAACTCAAAGTTTCTAATGTAGAAACACTCCTCTAGATTGCACCCAAGACAAACCCTTAATACTAATAATATTGTTCACTATACAATGTTATTAGATATCTTAAATCATAAATCTAATACTAATTATATTACTACTATAGTAATATGAATGTAATATTAGATTTTCCAAACAAAGGAGTTCATAAACTTATTTTATGAGAGATGTTGTAGTGAGATAAGGAGATAAGCATAAGAAGATCTTATAATAGAAAAATGAGAACTTATTCTCATGTTGGTGGGGTGGAGTGTGGCCGGCTCTCATGCCCTCGGGGAGTCCCAAGCATGCTTCCAGTTTTGCTCTTATCAAAATACTAGGCCATGGTCTAGGTTTCTAGGCATTATGATTGTGTTTTTAACAATTAAAATAACAATCACAACAATCTAAACCTTGCCCACAAAAACCGGCCGACCCACTAAATATGGACTCCATTTTATCTTTCACATTTTGTCATTTGTAATTTGGTATGTCATGTAGCATGTAACATGTCATTCGATATTTTAATGCCTATTTAACAAATTAAATATCATTTCACATCTCATAAATTACATTAAACAAATTGACTAGTAATTCATAATTACATGTGTATAAATGGGTCAAATAAAGTATAGTTAATATAATCCAAAACCTTTTGTGATTACAATTTACTAATTATTCTTATCTCAATTTGTTTCATAAACAATAATCAATTTTAGTAATATAACATTTTAATTTACCAAATTGAGTCTTATTTAATCATATAATAATAAGACATTAAATTCTCAGTCACAAATAAAATTTGTTCAATTTAAGGATTTAATTAATCTATATCGATATACAATTAATTAACTTTTCAATTAAGGGAATGGTCCTATAGGTGTGACATTAAGGGATCAACTGATCACCACCGTCATACGACAGTAACGCCAAACTCAAGTAAGCTAATCGTTACAGATTAATGTTGACCAATTGACTATAATATTCATCATCCCTTTGTATTATTTTTATTGAAATTTAATTAACTGATCGCACTATTGTTGAGGACAAGTGTGCGTCGCCAATTCTCTTGTCCTATTTGAATCTCCCACTCTATGCAAGGTGTCTTACAGGATGTACTTGCATATGATCATATCAAGAGTGGTTTCCTTGATCTGGATAGTAACTGTCTGACCGAAATTATCTACCATAGATACCTTGTGAGCCTGGCCACGCATTTTCAGCTTACTCCTCCTTAAGTGACCTTGAGATTTTAAAACAATCCTGACAAGGGATGGACAAATCCTATCTTACTATTCCCTTCGAATAGCCACAACTCATCATGACCCAAAAGATGCCCATTTGACCCCAGTTACGAAGGTCGTAGAGCATAAATCAAAATCACTCTGAAACTGTGCCACCTTAGGTGAACAGTCTTTAGTCAAAGAATTGACTAAAAAAAATACTTTAGTAGCTCGTGCCACGACCAGGCTACAAGAATTGCCAGAACTCTATAGGCGGTCACTGCCCGACAAAGTGTCCCATACAGTCTGCCTACGTGATCGATTTGTCATCCCATATGACCCTATGACACTTGAACTTTCCATCAATCGCACCAGACTCTAGTTACAAATAAAAGAGTTTAAAAGATATAACTCAAACGATAAAAGTAATTATCATATATGATCAATAAAACACATTTTTATTTCATATCTCATAATCTAATACAAATTTGGCATGCGTTTAAGACCCATGGATATAACATTTTGGTCATGCTTAGCCTGCGATAAAGGCTTGGTTAAGGGATCAGAAATGTTATCATTTGTCCCAACCTTACATATCGCAATTTCCTTCCTTTCAATGTAATATATTATGACATGAAATTTTCTAAGTACATGTCTAGACTTGTTACTAGACTTGGGCTTTTTAGTTTGAAAGATAGCCCCACTGTTATCACAAAAGATCGCGATAGGAGCCTTTGAAGAAGGAACTCCTCTTAGCCCCTCTAAAAACAGCCTTATCCAAACAGCTTCCTTGGCAGCCTTAGATGCTGCAATGTACTCAGCTTCCGTTGTAGAATCCGCAATAACCGACTCTCAAAAGCTCTTCCAGCTAACCGCACCTCCATTGATCATAAAAATAAAGCCACCTTGGGATTTCATATCACCCTATCAGTTTGGAAGCTTGAATCGGTGTAACCCTTTACACTGAATTAAGAATCTTCTTCAAACACCAAGAATGAATCCTTAGTCCTTCTTAAGTACTTAAGGATGTTCGTTACAGCTATCCAGTGACTCTCACCTGGGTTGGCTTCATATATACTTGTTATTCTTAAAGCATATGAGACATCTGGGCGTGTGCATATCATGGCATACATGATCGATCCTACGGCAGAAGCATAGGGAATCTATTTCATGCGTTCAACCTCTTCAGGTTCAGTGGGTGATTGAGACTTGCTCAAAATAATCCCACTACCCATAGGAACAAGACCTCTTTTTGAATTATCCATGTTAAAATTTCGAAGAATATTATCCATATAAGATTCCTGACTTAAAGCCAATATCCTATTGGATCTATCTCTATAGATCCGGATACCTAATATGCGTTGTGATTCTCCTAAATATTTCATTTGGAAATGATTTCCCACCCACCCCTTGACAGAGGTAAGCATTGGTATATCATTCCCAATGAGTAGTATGTCATCTACATACAGTATAAGGAAGACAACATTGCTCGAATAAAGATTCATTTATCAGTTACTCGAGGAGCTGTAACAGAAATGCATGGCCATGCTCGAATAAAGATTCGTTTATCAGTTAAGTTACTCTCTAGTCGAGGAAACCACTCTTGATACTGATCACTTGTAAACTACGACCTTTGTGAATACGGACTTTGCAAATTGGTTTACATTGAGTGGGAGAAATTTATTATGGATATGAGAATCGATTATCGCACATACACTTGTACGGACAAGTAAGAGATTGTTGGAGCCAGTGTCCTACACAGTTAGTGCAATAACATAAATAAATCTCTGTAGGTTCACAGGGTATACTTTGTATAATAATCAGTTGATTAACGTTTATCAATAACGGTTGGCTTGCTAGATAAGTTTGACGTTATTGTCATACAGATAGCGGTGATCAACTGGTCCCTAAAAGTCACACCTAAAGGATGTGTTTGAGAGATGTGATTATTTGAGAAAATAATCATATTGATACCCTATTATATGACTAAAAGGTTAGTCAGTGTATTTGACTAAAAGGTTAGTCAATGTGATGATGACAGATTATTTAATAACGATTAAATAAAGTTAGCTGAGACGAATTAACTGTAATTCGTAAATTGAATCTAAAATGTTATATTTAATTGTTGTATATAATGTAAGCTAATTAAACATAAACCGTTATAATTAATTGGCAAATTATAAATATACGGATATTTATAATTAATGATGTATTATAATGTCGGTCCTTGATAAGACGATTATAATATATTACATTATATGTGATCGATCCGTCAACGTTTGACTTATGGCTCGTTTTTTGAACCCAACCAACAATCGCACTTCACAGAATAATTGCCAGAGTTATCAGCTCATGTAGGCGATAACGGACCAAAACAAAATATAATGTAATTCAGTTCACTTTGTGGTGTTCAATGTTGTCAGTACAACCCACATGAAAAACAAAATATAAAACAAAACGATGATTTCATAGATAGTTTTTATGAAAAAGATACAGGTGTCTAATCCATATAAAACAACTAATACAACTCAGGAACACGTTGGATTCCCATGGAAATAACGTGCCCTTCATGCTTATCATATCTCAATGGTTTAGTGAGAGGATCTGCGACGTTATCATCCATAGCAATCTTGTCTATCACTATCTCCCTTTGCTCCACGTAATCTCGGATCATGTGAGCCTTCCGTTGTACATGCCTAGACTTGTTGCTGGACTTAGGCTCCTTAGCCTGGAAGATGGCACCACTATTATCACAATAGATGGTGATCGGGTCATCCGAACTAGGAACTACAGTTAGTCCCTGTAAGAACTGACGCATCCATATAGCTTCCTTCGCAGCCTCTGAAGCAGCATAGTACTCGGACTCAGTTGTAGAATCTGCTATAACACTTTGTTTGGAGCTTTTCCAGCTGATCGCAGCGCCATTAAGAGTAAAAACGAATCCAGACTGAGATTTCGAGTCATCTCGATCCGTTTGGAAGCTAGCATCTGCGTAACCGATTGCGCATAGCTCAGTGTCGCCTCCATAAGTCAATACCCGATCCTTAGTCCTCCGTAGGTACTTAAGATATTCTTAACAGCCATCCAGTGTATTTCACCTGGATTGCCTTGGTATCGGCTTGTCATACTCAATGCATTGCCACGTTCTTGACCGTGTGGCTATCTTGGCATACTGATCCGATCCTATAGCCGATGCATTAGGAACACTATCCATGTGCTCTGACCTCTCCGATGTCTTTGGTGCCTGAGCTTACACCTCAATTGCATCCCAGAAATCATTGGAAGGTTTTCCTTCTTGGAGTTGGTCATGCTGAACCTCTCAAGAATCTTATCTATATAAGACTCCTGACTGAGGGATAACATCCGTCGTGATCTATCTCTGTCGATACGGATCCCCAAAATTCTTTGTGCCTTGCCCAGATCTTTCATCTGGAAATGGTTCTTTAACCAAACTTTTACCGAAGTTACGAGAGGTATGTCATTCCCAATCAAGAGTATGTCATCGACATACAATATTAGGAAGACAATCTTGCTCCCACTCGACTTGATATATAAGCATGGTTCCTCGACCGATCGATTAAATCCATTCTCTTTTATCACCTGGTCGAAATGATGATTCCAACTCCGAGAAGCCTGCTTAAGTCCATAGATGGAACGCTTAAGCTTGCATACCTTCTTAGGATTTTTAGGATAAATGAAACCTTCGGGTTGTACCATGTACAACTCCTCCTCCAAATAACCGTTTAAGAAGGCGGTTTTCACGTCCATCTACCAAATTTCATAGTCATGAAAAGCGGCAATCGCTAAGATTATCCGAATGGAACGCAGCATGACTACGGGTGCAAAAATTTCATCATAGTGCAATCCTTACACTTGAGTGAAACCCTTTGCCACTAGTCGTGCCTTGTAGGTATCTGGTTGTCCTTCTTCGACTGCTTTATATTATGTAAGCCTTGCACTGAAAGGCCGAACGTATCATCATGGTAATTCACCAGTCCCATACGGCATTCTCATACATAGAGTCCATCTCGGATTGCATGGCGTCAAGCCATAGCTTAGAGTCGGAACATGTCATGGCACCTTTATAGGTAGCGGGTTTGTTACTCTCTAGGAGTAAAACGTCATCTCTCTCATTCTCCTCGACCATACCAATGTATCTGTCTGGAGGAATAGAGTGTCTACCCGACCTTCTAGGTTCCAAAGGAATATTAACCGCAGCCGATGATGAAGGAACAGTTTCCTCCATTGGTTGCTCGGTTGTTGGTTCTTGAATCTCCGACAGATCAAAGGTTCCATTACTTGTCCTATTCTTGAGAAACTCTTTCTCTAAGAACGTCGCACTAGCCGCAACAAAAACTCGATGTTCGGTAGGCGAGTAAAAGTAATGACCAAACATCTCTTTTGGATAACCAATAAAGTATGTCTTGACCGATCGTGGGCCGAGCTTTCGTCAGGTCTCCACTTGCATAAGCCTCGCAGCCCCAAACCTGATAAAGGACAAGTTTGGGACCGTTCCCTTCCATAATTCATATGGAGTCTTATCTACAGCTTTAGACGGACTTCGGTTAAGTATTAGAGCAGCTGACAAAAGAGCATAACCCCACAATGAATCAAGTACAACCGTGTGACTCATTATGGATCGAACCATATCAAGTAATGTTCGATTTCTCCGTTCGGACACACCATTCAATTGTGGTGTTCCAGGTGGAGTTAACTGTAGTACTACACCACAGTCTTTGAGGTGTTGATCAAACTCATTCGAAAGATATTCGCCACCAAACGATCTGAACGTAGTGCTTTAATCTTTCTATCCGTTTGTTTTCACAACCTATTCTGGAATTCCTTGAACTTGTAAGGACTCACTTTTATGCTTCCAATTAAGTAGACATATCCCATTCGACTCAAATCGTCCGTAATGATAAAATATCGATATCCATCTCTAGCGTTGAATTGACATAGGTCCACACACATAAGTATGTATGAGTCCTAATAGGTCAGCAGCGCGCATTCCAACACCTTTGAAGGAAATTCGAGTCATTTTGCCTATGAGACATGATTCACACGTGACAAAAGATTCATAGTCAAATGGGGAGATAGTCCCATTATCAATGAGCTTTTTCACGCGTTTTTCATTTATGTGTCCCATACGGCAATGCCATAGATAGGTTTGATCTTTGTCACCAACCTTTGCTTTCTTACTACTCACATGCATTATATCTATGGTTTTATCTAAAACATAAATCCCATTCATGGAAACTGCTTTACCATAAATCAATTCGTTTAAAGAGAAAATACAGCTATTATCCTTTATTACAAACGAAAAACCGTCCTTATCAAGTACGGAAACAGAAATAATGTTCTTAGATAAACTGGGTACATAGTAACAGTTATTCAGAAATAACTCAAATCCCCTCGGGAGTTGGATTACATATGTTCCCACTGAAACGGCAGCTACTCTTGCTCCATTCCCCACTCGCAGGTCCACATCACCCCTTGCGAGAGTTGTGATGTTTCTTAGGCCCTGCAAATGATTGCACAGATGAGAACCACAACCAGTATCTAGTACCCAAGTTCTGAAACTTGCATGGTTGATCTCAATCATATGAATAAAAGAAGAAGACATACCAACAGGAGAGACGCGGCCTGCTTTAATGTCCTCTCGGTACACGAGGCAGTTCCTCCTCCAATGCCCAAGCTTGTGGCAATGGTGGCACTCCACGTTACCTTCATCGCTCTTTGTCTTGCCTTGTGAGCTACCGCTAGACTCACCAGGCCCACTCTTGCCTTGCCCTGGCTTTTTGAATTTTGGCTTCCCTACAGCTAGGTTGGCCTTAGCCTTGCCCTTACCTTTGCCCTTGTTGGCAATCATGAGAACGTCCTGTTTCAGACTCCCACTCAATTTCAGATCACTCTCTGTCTGTACAAGGAGTGAGTGGAGCTGATGAAGACTCTTCTTCATATCATTCATATAGTAATTTGCCCTGAAAAGGGCAAAACCATCATTAAGTGAATGAAGAACGCGGTCTATGACGATCTTCTCATCGATTTTGCAACCAAGTGCCTCCAGTTTCTCGACATTCTCAATCATATCAAGAATGTGTGGGCTAACTGCTTGGCCCTTCTGGAGTTTTGCTTCAAAGAAGCGACATGTATGCTCATAGCTAACGATCCTCGGAGCTTTCGAGAACTCGTTAGAGAGCGTGGTGAAAATCTTATTCGCACCATGGGCAATGAATCGCCTTTGCAAATTTGATTCCATTGAAAAGATGAGTACGTTATTTATCGCACCCGCCTCCATCATGAAATCACTATAAGCAAGTGATTCATTAGCTCCTGCATTGGGGCCTGGGTTGGGCGGTAGTGGTTCAGTCAAGTACTTAAGCTTACCGTCAGCAATGGCAGCATTCCGTAATGCCGCCTCCCAGTCCGCAAAGTTGGACCCGTTATTCTTCAGTCGTGTTGACTGATTCATAGTGTCCATGAACATCTTAAGCCAGGACTCACGTACGAGCGTGGCACTTGGCATTGGGTCATCAGTATGGCCAGCCATTTTGTTATTTAGCAGTTATATCTGTATATAACGAATTCAAAAACTGTGAAAAAGAAAATAAATATGATAAGTATTCATCGTTTTAATTTTGAGTCTAATGAAAAACTGTTTAATGCGATGACTCGTGCATTTATACAATTGACCTCCCTCAATAATTATATAAATGATCCCAAGACTCAATTTCTGTAAATTGATAAGCCAACCTCTTGGTTAATTCTACTTTTGATATCCTGGTCATAATTTCTGTAAATTCATCTTTATCCATCATAATCCACGAATATTACTGTACCTTAATGTTGAGATAAAAATAGGTCAACACTCACTACTTACCCAACGTAGAAGGGGTCATATTATGACTTCCGACGAAGAAGGGGTTCATAGTAGTTTTCCCTATAAAGACTAGTCTCAATTTTAGTTATATGGGAAGGTCCCATCATCTTAACTTTAATTCATTTTAAGTGAACGAATGTCTAGCAACTCGAGAATGATTTAAACTAAGGTGATGGCCCTAAAAGCGAGTGACATCTGTATGTCCATGATTAAAATATTCAAACTGTATGAATCATTTTTCATGCATTTTAGGTGGTTTGGTTTAGGCGGAATATGATGCAATTATCTATCATGTGAATAAAGCAACGAGAATGGAAAAATAAAACGCAAAATAAAACACCTAGTGTGGCCTAACTACCCAAATGAACAAAATACAAGTTTGGAATCCATCCTTATGGACCCGAGAAGCTTGACTTGATGTTCCACCTTGGTCCATATAGCGGGAGTGAGCCATCCGATCTCCATCTTGAATCTTCTCAAAATACATTTTAAAAATTACAAATGTAAACCTATTTACATTCTAATTCAAAATGATTCCAAAAATTACAATTACATAGGGGAGATACGAGATCTCAAAATACAACCAAGACTATGTTTCCATCATTACGAAAACATAATCTACTAAGGCCACACTAGTAAATTACAACGGATTGTACAAAAATGCGTAAAATTAAACCATTCAAACAACATTCAACATAATAAAAGCATCAACTAAAATTAATCATACAAAACATAATGCATAAATTATGTTGATTAATTATCCAAACCACCATTAAATCATGTGACGATTCCGTAATCCATCACTAGATTTCAATCAAAATCCAATGAAATTCATAATCAATATGAATAACAACAACATTATTTTAAACCTTTTTAAAATAACACGGTATCAAAAATTTGTGAACTTTTTCACAAAAACAATCATACATTATCTTTATAATGTACAAAACAAAAAACGGTATAAGAAAAAAAAAAAAGAATTTTTTTTTTTATAATTACTGTTCACGTATGAACAGTAGCAGGTACCTTAAAAAAAAAATTCTTTTCTCTCGGTTTATAACAAAAACCGAAAAAACTTTACAAAAAAAAAACCCTGCAGTTGCTGCCATTTTAAAAAAAAACGGAAAATTTTTTTTTTGTTTTGTTTTTTTTTTATTCTGTGAACAGTACATGAACAGTACACGGGCAGGAAAAAAAAAATCAAATTAAACGGTTTTAATTCGATCATGCTTATATTAACTAGATCGGTACAAACAAAACAATATCTAATCGATATTAAACATTGATACAAACTAGATGATCCAAATTAACCTTTTAACATGAATATCTAGATCATTTTATACCGAAAATATTAAGCAAAAGGATGTTCATAAACATTCATATCAAATTCCATTTACGTTTTAATTCAATCATTATTCAATCAAAACATCTACAAATTCATATATTATTATCTCAACCTTTTAAAATAACAATATTTGAATCAAAATGGAACACCAAAAAAAAAAAACACGGCTAAAAAAAACATTTGCCGAAATGAAAATTTTTTTTTTAAACAAAATTATACAAATTCAAAATTTATGAAAATCATATAAACAATTTCATAGCCCTAAAGCTCTGATACCACTTGTGGGAAAATATCCGAATACTTCCCTTTAAATCACTCAGGATTATACTGAAATTATGATTAAATGATTAATAGTCATAAACGAAAATGCATAATAAGCGAGAGATTAAAAATAACCTTTAGTGCGTCCTTGCTTAAAGGCCTAAGAACAATATCAAAATGATGATATCTCCTAATCGTAGCACCCAAGATAGAATGAGAAATGCCCTTTAATTTGCTAGAATATTTTTGTCAAAAGTTACTGTTAACTTTTTTTTTTTGATCTTGTGATGTGAAGAGATGGAGGCACAAGTGAGAAATGAATTAGGGTTAGAGTTTTTCTCACTCCTACTCTTGTCTCACGGCTCAATTAGGGTTTTATGAGGAGATTTTTCTCCTCAAAATAACTACCCATTGACCGAAAATTCCAGAGTGAATCTGGACTTTATTTCGGTTAAATTCGCTTTAATATATAATGTGTATTATTATTATAAATGTCATTTGTGTTGTCATGTATTAATATTTCCATACAACATTTTGTAGTCGATACTTAATACCGGTCTGACAACATCTAATATGACAATCGTATAATATATACGTTAATTATAATTATCCGTATAATTATAATTTGCTAATTCAATATAACATTTTATATTCAATTTACGAATTAACATTTTAATTCGCATAAGCTTACATTATATATATGCTGATTAAATACAACAGTTTATATTTAATTACGAATTACTTTTAATTCGTCTCAGCTTATATTATTTAATCGTTATTAAATAATCGTCTCATCATCACATTGACTAACCCTTTAGTCAAATACACTGACTAACCTTTTAGTCATATAATAGGGCATCAATATGATTATTTTCTCAAATAATCACATCTCTCAAACACATCCTTTAGGTGTGACTTTTAGGGACCAGTTCATCACCGCCATCTGTATGACAATAACGTCAAACTTATCTAGCAAGCCAACCGTTATTGATAAACGTTAATCAACTGATTATTATACAAAGTATACCCTGTGAACCTACAGAGATTTATTTATGTTATTGCCTAACTGTGGAGGACCACTAAGCGCCACCAATCTCCCACTTGTCCTACAAGTGTATGTGCGATAACCGATTCTCATATCCAGAAAAATTTTTCTCCCACTCAATGTAAACCAATTTGCAAAGTCCGTATTCACAAAGGTCGTAGTTTACAAGTGATCAGTATCAAGAGTGGTTTGCCCGACTAGAGAGTAACTTAACTGATAAACGAATCTTTATTCGAGCATGGCCATGCATTTCAGTTGCAGCTCCTCGAGTGGCCCTGAGAAATAACATAACCTGATAAAGGTTGGATAATTTCTTCAACTCGAATCTTGCAGATACAAGCGCAGTATGAAATGACCCAGTAAAAATCTACTTAGCCTCCTGTTACGGTCGACCATGAGAAAGAAACCAAAGTCACCCAAAAACTGCCTTTATCTCAAGAGACAGTCGATAGTCAAAAGAATGGACTCTAGGAACACTATGGATGTCCTATCCACGACCTGGCACCTAATGTTCTGAAACATTTAGGACTCCACAACGTCGTCACAAAATGTCATGCGCAGTATCATTATAACCCGCATCTGTGATCGATCAGTCAACTGTTTGACTTATGGCTCGTTGAACCCACCATCAATCGACGTCACAAAATAATTGCCAGAGTTATCAGCTCATGTAGGCAATTACGGACCCAAAACAAAATATAATGTAATTCAGTTCACTTTGTGGTGTTCAATGTTGTCAGTACAACCCACATGAAAAACAAAATATAAAACAAAACGATTATTTCATAGATAGTTTTTATGAAAAAGATACAGGTGTCTAATCCATATAAAACAACTAATACAACTCAGGAACACGTTTGATTCCCATGGAAATAACGTGCCCTTCATGCTTATCATATCTCAATGGTTTAGTGAGAGGATCTGCGACGTTATCATCCGTAGCAATCTTGTCTATCACTATTTCCCTTTGCTCCACGTAATCTCGGATCATGTGAGCCTTCCGTTGTACATGCCTAGACTTGTTGCTGGACTTAGGCTCCTTAGCCTGGAAGATGGCACCACTATTATCACAATAGATGGTGATCGGGTCATCCGAACTAGGAACTACGGTTAGTCCCTGTAAGAACTGACGCATCCATATAGCTTCCTTCGCAGCCTCTGAAGAAGCATAGTACTCGGACTCAGTCGTAGAATCTGCTATAACATTTTGTTTGGAGCTTTTCCAGCTGACCGCAGCGCCATTAAGAGTAAACACGAATCCAGACTGAGATTTCGAGTCATCTCGATCCGTTTGGAAGCTAGCATCTGCGTAACCGGTTGCGCATAGCTCAGTGTCACCTCCATAAGTCAATACCCACTCCTTAGTCCTCCGTAGGTACTTAAGGATATTCTTAACAGCCATCCAGTGTGTTTCACCTGGGTTGCCTTGGTATCGACTTGTCATACTCAATGCATATGCCACGTCTGGACGTGTGCATATCATGGCATACATGATCGATCCTATAGCTGATGCATAAGGAATCCGACTCATGCGCTCGACCTCTTCCGATGTCTTTGGTGCCTGAGCTTTACTCAAATGCATCCAGAGACCATTGGAAGGTTCCCCTTCTTGGAGTTGGTCATGCTGAACCTCTCAAGAATCTTATCTATATAAGACTCCTGACTGAGGGATAACATCCGTCGTGATCTATCTTTGTAGATACGGATCCCCAAAATTCTTTGTGCTTCACCCAGATCATTCATCTGGAAATGGTTCTTTAACCAAACTTTTACCGAAGTTAAGAGAGGTATGTCATTCCCAATCAAGAGTATGTCATCTACATACAATATTAGGAAGACAATCTTGCTCCCACTCGACTTGATATATAAGCATGGTTCCTCGACCGATCGATTAAATCCATTCTCTTTTATCACCTGGTCGAAACGATGATTCCAACTCCGAGAAGCCTGCTTAAGTCCATAGATGGAACGCTTAAGCTTGCATACTTTCTTAGGATTTTTAGGATCAATGAAACCTTCGGGTTGTACCATGTACAACTCTTCCTCCAAATAACCGTTTAAGAAGGCAGTTTTCACATCCATTTGCCAAATTTCATAGTCATGAAAAGCGGCAATCGCTAAGATTATCCGAATGGAACGCAACATAACTACGGGTGCAAAAATTTCATCATAGTGCAATCCTTGCACTTGAGTGAAACCCTTTGCCAGTAGTCGTGCCTTGTATGTATCTGGTTGTCCTTCTACAGAATGCTTTATTTTATAAAGTCATTTGCACTGAAGAGGCCGAACCTTATCAGGTAAGTCAACCAGATCCCATACGTTATTCTCATACATAGAGTCCATCTCGGATTGCATGGCTTCAAGCCATAGCTTAGAGTCGGAACAGGTCATGGCACCTTTATAGGTCGCGGGTTCATTACTCTCTAGGAGTAAAACGTCATCTCTCCCATTCTCCTCGACCATACCAATGTATCTGTCTGGAGGAATGGAGACTCTACCCGACCTCCTGGGTTCCTCAGGAAGATTTACCGCAGCCGATGATGAAGGAACAGTTTCCTCCATTGGTTGCTCGGTTGTTGGCTCTTGAACCTCCGACAGATCGAAGGTTCTATCACTCGTCTTGTTCTCGAGAAATTCTTTCTCTAGAAACTTCGCACTAGCCGCAACAAAAACACGTTGTTCGGTAGGCGAATAAAAGTAATGACCAAATATTCCTTTTGGATAACCAATAAAGTATGTCTTGACCGATCGTGGGCCAAGCTTATCGTCAGGTCTCCATTTGACATAAGCCTCGCAGCCCCAAACCCGAATAAAGGACAAGTTATGGACCGTTCCCTTCCATAATTCATATGGAGTCTTGTCTACAGCTTTAGACGGACTTCGGTTAAGTATTAGAGCAGCTGACAAAAGAGCATAACCCCACAATGAATCAGGTACAACCGTGTGACTCATCATGGATCGAACCATATCAAGTAATGTTCGATTTCTCCGTTCGGACACAACATTCAATTGTGGTGTTCCAGGTGGAGTTAACTGTAGTACTACACCACAGTCTTTGAGGTGTTGATCAAACTCATTCGAAAGATATTCGCCACCACGATCTGAACGTAGTGCTTTAATCTTTCTATCCAGCTGGTTTTCAACCTTATTCTGGAATTCCTTGAACTTGTCAAAGGACTCACTTTTATGCTTCATTAAGTAGACATAACCATATCTACTCAAATCGTCCAAGAAAGTGATAAAATACCTATAGCGGTCTCTAGCGTTGATTGACATAGGTCCGCACACATCAGTATGTATGAGTCCTAATAGGTCAGCAGCGCGCATTCCAACACCTTTGAAGGAAATTCGAGTCATTTTGCCTATGAGACATGATTCACACGTGCCAAAAGATTCATAGTCAAATGGAGAGATAGTCCCATTATCAATGAGCTTTTTCACGCGTTTTTCATTTATGTGTCCCATACGGCAATGACATAGATAGGTTTGATCTTTGTCACCAACCGTTGCTTTCTTATTACTCACATGCATTATATCTGTGGTTTGATCTAAAACATATATTCCATTCATGGAAACAGCTTTACCATAAATCATATCGTTTAAAGAGAAAATACAGCTATTATCCTTTATTACAAACGAAAATCCGTCCTTATCAAGTACGGAAACTGAAATAATGTTTTTCGACAAACTGGGTACATAGTAACAATTATTCAGCAATAACTCAATCATATGAATAAAAGATGACGTACCAACAGGAGTGACGCGGCCTGATTTTACGTCTTCAGCATACACGGGACAGTTCCGCCTCCAATGCCCAGTCTGGAGGCAATGGTGGCACTCCACGTATTCTTTGCTCTTTGTCTTGCCTTGTGAGCTACCGCTAGTCTCACCAGGCCCACTCTTGACCTTTCCTGGCTTTTTGAACTTTGGCTTCCCTACAGCTAGGTCAGCTTGAGCCTTGCCCTTACCCCTACCCTTTTTGTTAATCATGAGAACGTCCTGTTTCACGCTCCCACTCAATTTCAGATCACTCTCGGTCTGTACGAGAAGTGAGTGGAGCTGATGAAGACTTTTCTTCATATCATTCATATAGTAAGTTGCCCTGAAAAGGGCAAAACCATCATGAAGTGAATGAAGCAGTCGATCAATAATGATCGTCTCATCGATTTTACAACCAAGAGCCTCCAGCTTCTCGACATTCTCGATCATAGCAAGAATGTGTGGGCTAGCCGCTTGGCCCTTCTGGAGTTTCGCTTCAAAGAAGCGACATGTGTACTCATAGCTAACGATCCTCGGAGCTTTCGAGAACTCGTTAGAGAGAGTGGTGAAATCTTGTTTGCACCCTGGGCTATGAATCGCCTCTGCAAATTGGATTCCATTGAAAAGATGAGTACGTTCTTTATCGCACCCGCCTCCATTACGAAATCACTATAAGCAAGTGATGCATTGGCTCCTGCATTGGGGCCTGGGTTAGTCGGTAGTGGCTCAGTCAAGTACTTGAGCTTACCGTCAGCAATGGCAGCATTCCGTAATGTCGCCTCCCAGTCCGCAAAGTTTGACCCATCATTCTTCAGTCGCGTGGACTGATTCATGTTGTCCATAAAGATCTTTAGCCAGGACTCGCGAGCGAGTGTAGCACTTGGCATTGGGTCGTCTGTACGTCCAGCCATTTGATATTTTAGCAGTTATATCTTTATATAACGGATTCAAGAAACTGTGAAAAGAAGAAAAATTATGATAAGTTTCATCGTTTTAAAATTAAGTCTTAATGCAAAAACTGTGTAATGCGATGACTCATGCATTTATACAATTGACCTCCCTCAAGAATTATATAAATGATCCCAAGACTCAATTTCTGTAAATTGATAAGCCAACCTCTTGGCTAATTCTACCTTTAGAATTCTCGGTTGATAAATTTCTGTAAATTCTATCTTTTAGTCCATTATAATCCCGAGATATTACTCGGACTACAATGTTGAGGTAAAATAGGTCAAAACTCACTACTTACCCAACGTAGAAGGGGTCATATTATGACTTCCGACGAAGAAGGGGTTCATAGTAGTTTTTCCTATAAAGACTAATCTCAATTTTCATTTTAGAGGAAGATCCCATCATCTTAAATTTAATTCATTTTTAAGTGAACAAATTTCTAGCATTTCGTGAATGATTTATACTAAGGTGATGGCCCTATGAACGAGTGACATCTGTATGTCTAAGATGAAAATTCAAACTATATGAATCATATTTCATGCAATTTAGGTGGTTTGGTTTAGGCGGAATATGATGCAATTATTTAACATGTGAATGAAAAGCAAAAGAACGAAAAAATACGTAAACTATTACAACGGTCCTAGTGTGGCCTATCTACCAAAAAGAACAGTAAATACAAGTTTGGAATCCATCCTTATGGACCCGAGAAGCTTGACTTTGTCTCATCTTGGTCCATGTAGCGGGAGTGAGCATCCGATCTCCGTCTCTAGTCTTCTTAAAATTACATTTAAAAATTACAAAATAAACCTAGTTACATTCTAATTCCAAAACATAATTAAAAGAAAAATAAAAGGAGATTCGAGATCTCAAAATTACATCCAAACCATGATTTCATCATTACGAAAACATGATTAACTAAAGCCACACTAGGTATTACATTTTTCAACCAATTGCAAAAAAAAAACGTAAATCAAACCATTCATTCATTCATTCATTCGACAAAAATAAAATGCATCAACTATATAAATTAATACTACAAAACATAATTCATTAATTATGTTGATTAATTATCCAAACCACCATAAAAACCGATCAAAATTATGTGACAATTCCTTAATTGCCCACAACAATTTTAATCTCCCATAATCCATTTTTATTTTAAACCTTTTTAAAATAATCGGGTATCATTATTGTGAACCTTTTCACAATAACAAACAAAAAAACATTATCTTTATAATGCCAATAAAAAAAAAAAAAAAAAACAAACCAAAATTTTTTTTCTTTACTGATCACTGTTCACGTGAACAGTACCAGACCAAAAATTTTTTTTTTTTTTTTAACTATCTTCCTTCTCGGTTTACAACAAAAAACCGAAAATCAAATTAAAAAAAAAAACAAACTGCTGCTGCCTATTTTAAAAAAAACAGGAAAAAAAAAAAAAAAATTTATATAGTAGTGAACAGTAACACGGGCAGCACATACTGCAAAAAAAAAATTTCGGTGTTGCCTATATTGCTAGATCGGTACAAAATTCAATATCTAATCGTTATTAAATATTGATTCAAACTAGATTATTCAATTTAACCTTTT
>JAIUZE010070388.1:0-58874 GCA_022085475.1 Heliosperma pusillum
CCCTATTTACTATGTTTCTTAAACTTGGTCCAATGCTTATGTAATCATGTATTATTTCAAGTTTATTAATATTACAATTATATCATGCTTATATCACATGCCTTTGTTTTTCTCATATGCCTTTGGTCCCAGCCGGGTAGCCGGCAGCTGGTCCCCTTGACCGGCTGGGACACGCTGTATTTTCATCTTGGTTTTCATATGACTTATGGCCTTAGCCGGGTGACCGGCAGCCGGTCCACCTGACCGGCTGGCACCCGGCTGAGTTTGTTTCTTATAATTTTCTAAACTCGTAATTTATAATAGTTCGCATGGTTCGTTTATATTTATACGTAGTGACTTATAATATTAATGTTTCGAATATATGATATTCCTTTCGCTTGTATCGTATGTTTTGTGACGGTTTTTGGTATGTCCCACCTTGAGTCGGTTTTTACAAATGTTACGGTTTGAGCACTATTTTGTTATGTGCTTTGTACTCTCATTCCCTTGGCTACCTCCACGTTCGTAAGGCTGGAATGTCGACTGGATATATCCCTACTGCTTAATTTGCATTTGTTTTTGGGCATACGACGACGTTGTTGGGAGGCAACGCTTGCGCTTGAGCGACCCGGCCGTCAACATGTTGTGTACTTGCGAGGTGGGTGTTATTTGCCTGTAGCGTACCGCTTGTTATGAGGCTTTGTGCTCTTTTTCCGCCTCTTTCGTGAATTGTTCTACCGAATTTGGGGTACTCGGCGTCAATGATTGACCGAGTCTTGGATGCGAAACGTTTATCGCATGTCGAATCGGAACACGTTTATTATGCGAGTCTGGCCAGGTTTAGACTAGGACCGGATATTTATATCGTCTTGCTACCAGGAGGAAATTAGTCTACATATACGAAATGTAGCATCGTGTATGCGTTCATGGAAATGATGTATCCCGTGGATGCCTTTTAATCATACTTGCCATGTACATGGTGCTAGTGCGTTTCATTTACCGTGAGAGATGTTGTCTTTGTGTCGTCGTGTTTGGATGCGTGATTACATGATTGATTATTCATGATCATTGCATGACTTGGCATGGTTTGTTTGTCGAGTCCATGATTGTTTATTCATGATCATTGCATGACTTGGCATGGTTTGTTTGTCGAGTCTCAATCTTATAAAACTTATACCGCTAACGGTGAGATGTAAGCCCTAGTGAGCGTATTCGGTTGCCTAAGAGTGTCTTCCCCGAGTCTTTGTATAACATGATGGATTCGGATTTGTATTCCATATGCTCTTATCTTTAATTATCGAATTGCCTATCTATCCTTATCGTATTTTCACATGTATATCTATATATGCATGCTTCCACTTTTGTATTTCCTTTTATGTACGTTTAATGTGATATGGCTGGGAGAACCCGGAGTTACTCCCCACTGACTGTGGCGTTCATGTTTTTCATGGATGAACAGGTTGCTTGATTGGATGGCTTTTTGCTTGTGGTATTTTGGGTTCGGGTGTGAGCTAGCGGGCGTTGTCCCTGGAGGAAACACCTCTAGACGGTTTTTAGCTTGTTTGCTAATCACTTTTACTTTGATAACATTTGGAGAGACTACGTCTTTTCTTGTAGTATTTTATATTTGGTTTGTAATTACTGACATTCCTCGTATTTCTATCTTGCATGTATAAGGGTTTTTAAAATACCGTATTTTCCGCTTTATAAATCACATGCTTGTTATGTTTTATTTCCGTATTCGCGAGGGTTGTCACACTTGTTGGGGTAATACCAGTGTGGTTGGATTCTTTAAGATGTCCTACAACTTTACGTGTCAAATACTAACAGTCCAAAAAAAATCTAAGGCCTCTAAAATATCTTTTTAGTAAAACGTGACGGTTTCCGAGTCACAGAAAGTTTTGGGCTGCTTCGGGTGTTTAAATAGTCCAAATATCGGTTTACAAAAGTCCAACATGCATGTATTTTATTAAAGTTTATCATAGTCAAATATCAAGAATTTATCTTTAGTATAACTTTATTTACTAGGGGTCTATTCGAAAAAGGTAGATTCTCAACTATCGATGTAAAGAACAATATTTTATCAGATTTCCAGATTGTCATTTTGTGTTGCAAAACTCATATAAAATCAAATAATTAATATTCTTGGACGAAACCAACTCCAATAGGTCTAGTATTTAATCTACCAACTTTTATGTTTATACAATGTTAGCCAAAAATAGGTTTAAGGTGTACTATTGGTCGGATCATTAACCACTGGTCATAATATGAGTCACAAAATGTTCTTAAGTGGATTACAAAGATTATAAATTCAAATGAGTTGACTCCAGGGCTTAATATGCTTTATATTCATTTAAGTTTAGTTTGGTAAAAATTTTCGTCCTCATTAATCATTTAAATTACTTTTTAAGACACAAACATTGGGACTAGCATATTCGATTGTCCAGAATCATGTTCCTTTTGTATGATTTTTCATTTGCAAACGACTCATGGGATTATGACAAAATGTTGTACACTGGTTATAGACAGGAAGACCTACGACACATATTTTTTTCATAGTAATAACACAAGTCTAAGTCGGATTTTTATTCTGTTAATTATCAACCTCCGGATTTGACACATGGGGATGTCTTGTACACAATGGGTGAGGGATTGATTTTAGACTTATTAGGCTTGATCTTGACTTTGGAAAACTACATATACGGTAAGGTAGAGCCTCCAGTGATCGGTACATCTATACTTGATCCCAATTAGGTGTGTGTAGTTTCTCCTTATGATTTGCGTCACATTAAAAACGCACAAGTATGGTTTTCATTCCATTTCTAGTGAGCATTATATTCATGATTTAAAAAGCATTTGAAGCCATTCACTTTGAATCCATTGCCTAAATTTAGCCCCTTTTCACATTGTTTCACATTTCATTAGCTACATGTAAAAATATTGCCTACCTTGTTAAGTTAGTAGCTATACCGTTTGTGTTTGGGTGCTCATTTGGAATATTATTCAAGTTATGTCAAAGTGATCTTGATTGGACGGAATTACTGATTGCCGTGCCGAAGAAAAAGAAAAAGAAAAAAAAAAGAGTTCGAAGAAAAAGAAATGAAAAAAGAAATGATGTTGAATATGAAAGAATGAAAAGAAAGAAAGAAGCATGTATTGAAAAGAAAAAAAATGGTTTATGAAAAGAAGAAGAAGTTGTGAGTGTTATTTCCATTATCCGAAATTCAAAAAGTTGGGAAATTCACTCTTGTGTTGCCATGAGTATAAGCCAATTTAATATTTTTGGCTTAGTTTTATTTTCTTGGGAATGGTTCCGAGTTTTGATTCAGCATCCTTGCATAATTGGTATGTCGCTAGCTTGACCTTAGCTCCACATTACCATAATTCATTTGTCCACTTTGTTACCCATCTCCCATAGCCTTCTTCTTGCTTTTGACTTCTTTCTATGCTTTTCGTGATTGTTTTGACTTGTAGTTTTGGAATGTTTACCATATTAGATTGCGAGCTTATTCTCATGAGTCGTAGATAGGAGAGTGCCACTCAAATATAAAATAATATTTCCTTGATTTATATAAAAATTTGAGTGTTGAGTGCACCGTGAGAGTCCATTGTCAAAAGATCATGCAAGAGCCGAAAAGTCTATTTGATGTTCCTTATGCTGCGCCGTTATGTAAATCACAACCATGTTTTGCATTTTCCCTATGCCCACGTTGTTTCGGGATGTGTTTCATCGTGCTCTATAAGCTACTTGATGGGATTTGCATTTTATCCCCTCATTTGAGCTCGCTTTGATATGGTTTATTCACTTTAAGAAGTGGTTTTATGAGCTAATCTCTCCTTTGGAGTATTTTTCGTGCTTTAATGTCATTTGTAGGAATTGAGTCGTTTCTACTTCAAATCCCGTCATTTGAAGGAAATATGAGCAAGGAGAAGCTAAGAAGGACGACTACGTGAGGTTAAGATGGCATGCTAAAATGATCTAGAGGTTCCGAGTCAAAGGGAACAAGTTTCAAGTCATTCCGAGCTCATATGCACAAGTTGCGACGGTTTTGCTATTCGTCAACGAAAGTTGTCTCAAACCTCATGCTCCGACCCTAAACCCTTGGGGACATGATCAAGCTCAAGTAGGAGAGGAAATGAGGCCCAAGAGGTGTTAGTTACGTCCCCATTCGAATCTAAAGTCAATGGAGTCTAGGTAGATAAAGTCACGTACCAAAAGAAGATCAAACGAAAGTCAATTGACCAAGAGTTCAACTTCCCCGATCGGATTACCACATCCCCGATCGGGTATGTTTGCTGTTGAGCGCTTCTTGGCTCTTCTTCTACCAAGTCTTAATGGAGTGCTTTATTAGGTTGTCTAGGGTATGAATTTGGACGAAACACAGCAGCCTCTCAACCCTATAAATACCCTATGCATCACACACAATTTGGACAACAACTAAGATGTAAAAAACCCCTAGCCTCCACACAACATTAGATTAGATTAGTTTTTCTTCTTTCTCTCATCTTTCTTAGTTTAGTTTAGTTTTAGTTTACTCTAGTTTAGTTTAGTTCTAAGTTTTCTTCAATTGTATGGTTCTACTTGTAATTGGAACTCAAGTTTCCGGGTTTGCGTTTCCTATTCAAGTTCTTATTCCATTTTGATCTTTGCTCATCCTTTCCGGTAATCTTTATTCTCGTGTTTAAATTATAGTTTCATTTTCTTTTAGTATTTCCTTTATCATGTTTACCATTCTTAGTTTTGTAATCTTAGTTGCCCTTTCATTGTTAATCATGCATAAGTAGTCGTTTTTCTAGGGTGTAGGGTAGCCATGTTAGGTTGATTAAAAGCTGATAATTGGATAAAAGAAATTGTGCCTTTAAAACGTTGTGTCTATGCATGTTTGGATTGTAACGATGGTTAACGATTTCTGGCCAAAATCATTGACTAAAATGGAATTCTTTTCCAAGGTAGAAATACGTGAATTGAATAGACAAAGCATGACATGGTAGATTAAGACCTAGTAAATTGCCTAAAAGTCTGCTAGACCATCTGATCTATGATTGTAATGAACACATCATTCTTACGAACTCACAATGAATTATTTGCATGTTAATCTACATGTGTGAACCTACTTCCCTAGATCCTTTTCTTTATTGTATTGTTATCATTTTTATTATAGCATTTAGTAATTAGTGACAAACATTTGCCAATCATACAAGATAGAGCTCTAACCATAACTATTCACAAGTATCTCCCGTCTCCCCGAGATCGACCCCTTACTTCCCTAATTACATTAATTTGTTGTTAGCCTAGTCTGGGTTATTTATCTTTGATTAGGGTACGCGACAACCCTGTCAAATTTTGGCGCCGTTGCCGGGGAGCAAGGTTTTGTTTATTTGTGATTAGTAGAGTTTTACCTTGTCTTTTTCTCTTTTTCCTTTTCTTTTGTCTCGAGGAACACTTGTTCCTTGAGATTTTTCTCACCTTTTCCTTGTAGTATAGTGACTCTTTTCAGGTAATAGGAATATTTTCTTTCAAAGGGATTGCTTTATTTTCTCTCAATGACAATCTATTTCCAACCTCCACAATGTGAGAATGAGCCTTTCCATGAATACCTCGACCGATTTTATAGCTATTATAACCATACTATCTCTCTTGGGTATACCCTTGATGAGACCTTTACGAGACATGTCGTGCTTCATAGAATGCTCATTGAGTGTCGTAGCCTAGCTATGCAATTGAGTGCTGGAAGTATTTATCAGAAGAGAGGAGAGGAACTTTGAATTTTCTTGAACTTTATGGCGTCCCAATCTCGGGAAGAAACGCACCGGCGGTTGAGAATCCAAGAGCAACTCAATGAAACCATGGCTCAAGTTCAAATGCTCAAAGGGCAAAAGGAAGAACCCACGTTTAAAAAATGTAAGATAATCAATTTTCCTAATGCTTTTTCAGCCCCCCCATGTGAGTCTAATTCTCCCGAATCATATGAATTAATAGATGACGATGATGATGGTCCAACCTTTTCTATTGAAAGTCACTCTAGTGTCGTTCCATTTGACAATTTTGAGACCCCCATTATTGATATTGACCATATGGTAGTCGAGACTTTAGACAAGGATGTTGTTAAGCCCATTTGTAACTCCAATGGAGAGTCGTCGATCGAGTCATCAGATTTCTTTGAAAATTCCTTCACTAAGGATATTCCAGATTTATTTGAAAATGATACTGGGTTTTGTGAACCTAGCCTTGAAATTAAGTGGGATCAACCACCCATTTTTGATTCCCACTCCTTTGATTCACCCTACCCCCAATTAGAGTCCACTAATGATATTTTGGGAACTAATTGTTTGTTCCATGATCTTAAACATTTCACTCCATCTCTTACTGACGAGTGGAGCAGTTCAATGGTCATCTATGAAGTTTGTCATGCGCACAATGATAAGATATATCAATTCTTACCTTCAATAGTTTATGCCTATATCTTGTCAATTGCTTACATATGTTTTTGTATAGCTCATGCGCAGGTATATGATCGACTTCTAAGGGCATTGACATGCTTTTTAAGGCACAAAGAATGATTTTCATTAATAAAGAGTCTAGCAAGACATTTAAATAAAGCTTCGCGGGAGGCAACCCGTGTTTTATTATATTTTTGTTATGAAATAAATTATTTTTGTTCGACAATTTAATAATGTTAATTTTTAAATAATTCATTTGGTTTTGGTTCTAATAGCTTTGACAATAAGACAATAATTTTATCTAGTATTTTAGTAGCTTGTTCATCACAGGTACTTTGGTGCTTGGGTTGTACTTTGCCCCCGTTTTCAAGCTAGCTTGAGGGAGCTGCTGCACTGTTGTATGTTTTCTTTTCTTTCTTTACCATTTTGTTGAGTCGTCCCCCATTCCTTTGTTGGTTATGTTGTCATTCTTTGTGTTTTCTGCGCTTAAACCCGTTTCGCACATTGAGGACAATGTGTTATTCTAGCTTGGGGGAGGGATTTAGTTTGTGTCATTGTTTATTTAGTCTAGTTGTTTAAAGAATTTGAAAATTTTGAAAAATCCAAGAAAATCAAAAAAAATCAAAAAAAAATTTATAAAAGTTGTGTGTTTTGTCCACCCAATTCTGTTGTGCATAATGTCATTCCTCAATGCATTTCCCTTATTGTAGCTTTTTAGCCAATGTTTCACGCTTTTGACGGGATTTTGCATACATGGGGATGTCTTGTACGCAATGGGTGAGGGATTGATATTAGACTTATTAGGCTTGATCTTGACTTTGGCAAACTACATATACGGTAAGGTAGAGCCTCCAGTGATCGTTACATCTATACTTGATCCCAATTAGGTGTGTGTAGTTTCTCCTTATGATTTGCGTCACATTAAAAACGCACAAGTATGGTTTTCATTCCATTTCTAGTGAGCATTACATTCATGATTTAAAAAGCATTTGAAGCCATTCACTTTGAATCCATTGCCTAAATTTAGCCCCTTTTCACATTGTTTCACATTTCATTAGCTACATGTAAAAATATTGCCTACCCTGTTAAGTTAGTAGCTATACTGTTTGTGTTTGGGTGCTCATTTGGAATATTATTCAAGTTATGTCAAAGTGATCTTGATTGGACGGAATTACTGATTGCCGCGCCGAAGAAAAAGAAAAAGAAAAAAAAAAGAGTTCGAAGAAAAAGAAATGAAAAAAGAAATGATGTTGAATATGAAAGAATGAAAAGAAAGAAAGAAGCATGTATTGAAAAGAAAAAAATGGTTTATGAAAAGAAGAAGAAGTTGTGAGTGTTATTTCCATGATCCGAAATTCAAAAAGTTGGGAAATTCACTCTTGTGTTGCCATGAGTATAAGCCAATTTGCTATTTTTGGCTTAGTTGTATTTTCTTGGGAATGGTTCCGAGTTTTGATTGAGCATCCTTGCATAATTGGTATGTTGCTAGCTTGACCTTAGCTCCACATTACCATAATTCATTTGTCCACTTTGTTACCCATCTCCCATAGCCTTCTTCTTGCTTTTGACTTCTTTCTATGCTTTTCGTGATTGTTTTGACTTGTAGTTTTGGAATGTTTACCATATAAGATTGCGAGCTTATTCTCATGAGTCGTAGATAGGAGAGTGCCACTCAAATATAAAATAATATTTCCTTGATTTATATAAAAATTTGAGTGTTGAGTGCACCGTGAGAGTTCATTGTCAAAAGATCATGCAAGAGCTGAAAAGTCTAATTGATGTTCCTTATGCTGCGCCGTTATGTAAATAACAACCATGTTTTGCATTTTCCCTATGCCCACGTTGTTTCGAGATGTGTTTCATCGTGCTCTATAAGCTACTTGATGGGATTTGCATTTGGTTGGATTGATTGTTGCTCGTCGCCCTTGTCCTTGTCATGTTTGTTATTGTATGCTTGCTTGAAGACAAGCAAGGGTTTAGCTTGGGGTAATTTGATAAGTGTTAATTTGTATGATTTTATCCCCTCATTTTAGCTCGATTTGATATGGTTTATTCACTTTAAGAAGTGGTTTTATGAGCTAATCTCTCCTTTGCAGTATTTTTCGTGCTTTAATGTCATTTGTAGGAATTGAGTCGTTTCTACTTCAAATCCCGTCATTTGAAGGAAATATGAGCAAGGAGAAGCTAAGAAGGACGACTACGTGAGGTTAAGATGGCGTGCTATAAAGATCTAGAGGTTCCGAGTCAAAGGGAACAAGTTTCACGTCATTCTGAGCTCATATGCACAAGTTGCGACGGTTTTGCTATTCGTCGACGAAAGTCCTCTCAAACCTCATGCTCCGACCCTTAAACCTTGGGGATATGATCAAGCTCAAATAGGGGAGGAAATGAGGCCCAAGAGGTGTGAGTTACGTCCCCATTCGAATCTAAAGTCAATGGAGTCAAGGTAGATAAATTCACGTACCAAAAGAAGATCAAACGAAAGTCAATTGACCAAGAGTGCAACTTCCCCGATCGGATTACCACATCCCCGATCGGGTATGTTTGCTGTTGAGCTCTTCTTGGCTCTTCTTCTACCAAGTCTTAATGGAGTGCTTTATTAGGGTTTCTAGGGTATGAATTTGGACGAAACACCGCAGCCTCTCAACCCTAAAAATACCCTATGCATCACACACAATTTGGACAACAACTAAGATGTCCAAGAACCCTAGCCTCCACACAACATTAGATTAGACTAGTTTTTCTTCTTTCTCTCATCTTTCTTAGTTTAGTTTAGTTTTAGTTTTCTCTAGTTTAGTTTAGCTATAAGTTTTTTTCAATTGTATGGTTCTACTTGTAATTGGAACTCAAGTTTCCGGGTTTGCGTTTCCTATTCAAGTTCTTATTCCATTTCGATCTTTGCTCATTCTTTCCGGTAATCTTTATTCTCGTGTTTACATTATAGTTTCATTTTCTTTTTGTATTTCCTTTATCATGTTTACCATTCTTAGTTTTATAATCTTAGTTGCCCTTTCATTGTTAATCATGCATAAGTAGTCGTTTTTCTAGGGTGTAGGGTAGCCATGTTAGGTTGATTAAAAGATGATAAATGGATAAAAGAAATTGTGCCTTTAAAACGTTGTGTCTATGCATGTTTGGATTGTAACGATGGTTAACGATTTCTGGCCAAAATCATTGACTAAAATGGAATTCTTTTACAAGGTAGAAATACGTGAATTGAATAGACAAAGCATGACATGACATGGTAGATTAAGACCTAGTAAATTGCCTAAAAGCCTGCTAGACCATTTGATCTATGATTGTAATGAACACATCATTCTTACGAACTCACAATGAATTATTTGCATGTTCTAAATCCAATTTCATCAATATGTTAATCTACATGTGTGAACCTACTTCCCTAGATCCTTTTCTTTATTGTATTGTTATCATTTTTATTATAGCATTTAGTAATTAGTAATTAGTGACAAACATTTGCCAATCATACAAGATAGAGCTCTAACCATAACTATTCACAAGTATCTCCCGTCTCCCCGAGATCGACCCCTTACTTCCCTAATTACATTAATTTGTTGTTAGCCTAGTCTGGGTTATTTATCTTTGAATAGGGTATGCGACAACCCTGTCAGATAAAATGTAAGTATTACATCCTACCTCCCTTAGAGAACGTTACGTCCTCGTAACTAGATAATTACCTCAAATAGCTCTGGGTGTTTCAGTTTCATGGCCTCCTCGGCTTCCCAAGTGGCTTCCTCGGTGTCATGGTTCGACCATAGCACCTTGATTATACGGAACTCTTCATTTCGGGTTTTTCGAACTTTACTATCCAAGATTTTAACGGGTCGCTCTTCATAAGATATCGAGTCATCGAGTTTTAGTACCTCGGGTTCTAACACGTACGATGGGTCGCTCAAGTACTTACGGAGCAGGGAAACATGGAAAACGTTGTGGACTCGGTCCAATGATGGTGGTAACGCCAGACGATAGGCTACCTCTCCAACACGCTCTAATATCTCGTATGGACCTATGTATTTGGGGCTCAAGTTTCCTTTCTTACCAAATCGCATCACTCCTCTCATTGGTGACACTCGCAACAAAACTTTATCTCCAACTTCAAACTCGATGCTTCTTCGGTGAAGGTCCGCATAACTTTTTTGCCTGTCTTGGGCTGCCTTCATCTTTTGTTGGATCACTTGGACTTGTTGGATCATTTCTTAAATCATTTGCGGTCCAAGTACAACACTATCTGTGAGGTCGTTCCAGCATACAGGGCTCCTACATTTCCTTCCATACAGGGCTTCAAATGGTGCCATCTAGATACTAGCATGGTAACTGTTGTTGTATGAAAATTCAATTAGCTCCAGCATGTCCTCCCATGAACCTTTGAATTCTAGAGCGCAGGCTCTAAGCATGTCTTCAAGAGTATGGATCGTTCTCTCAGTTTGACCGTCGGTTGCGGGGTGAAATGCAGTACTCATCGTTAGCTTGGTCCCTAAAGATTCTTGTAGTTCTTGCCAGAATCGGGAAATGAATCTCGAATCTCTACCTGAAATGATACTATTTGGAACTCCGTGTAACTTTAGCACGTGTCTCCTGTAAGCCATGGCGAGTTCTTTCTTGTTCCACGTATCCTTCATTGGTATGAAGTGTGCAGACTTCGTCAATCGATCCACAATCACCCAAATCATGTTGTTCCCTTTCTTGGTCCTTGGCAAGGCGTTGATGAAATCCATTGAGATCGAGTCCCACTACCACTATGGGATGTCCAAAGGCTGTAGTAACCCTTGGGGTCTTCTATGCTCGATTTTCACCTTTTGGCAAGTCAAACATCGTGATACGAATTCTGCTACTTCTCTCTTCATATTCGGCCACCAGAAGGTGTTTTTAAGGTCTTTGTATAACTTATCTCCTCCCGGATGCACTGACTAGGGTGTAGCGTGTCCCTCCTCCATGATTTCCTTCTTTAGCTCGGAGTCTTGAGGTACACACCATCTTGCTTTGTAGCTAATGCTCCCATCCTCCTCGATGCTGAAACCTTCTCCATTCGAGGTCCCAATCTTTGCCTTCTTTGCTTCAATCACTTCATCTCCAGCTTGTTTCTCACGGATCTTATCGTATAGGTCGGGTGATAGGGTGAAGTCGTTCATGTCATCACCTTTAGAGAGGAAGTCCTTTCTTATGATTTTTGCAACACAAAATGACAATCTGGAAATCTGATAAAATATTGTTCTTTAGATCGATAGTTGAGAATCTACCTTTTTCGAATAGACTACTAGTAAATAAAGTTATACTAAAGATAAATTCCTTATATTTGACTATGATAAACTTTAATGAAATACATGCATGTTGGAATTTTGTAAATCGATATTTCGACTATTTAAACACCCGAACTAGCCCAAAACTTTATGTGACTCGAAAACCGTCACGTTTTACTAAACAGAAATTCCAGAAGCCTTAGGGTCGTTTTTGGACTATTAGTATTTGACACTTAAAGTTGTAGGACATCATAAATAATCCAACCTTACTGGCCTTACCCCAAAAAGGTAAGTAACGAAGGAGTTATGACGTTTTGAAGTCACTGTTCAGAATCTGTAAAACCGTAAAGTATGTATAAGATAGTAAACTTGTGTAAACCAAGTGTATAAGCTATAACTTGTTAAACCAAAAGCACCAACTTGATAAAATACTCTTAAATATTTTGATCATGAACTTAGTTCGGTTTCTTAAGAATAAAACTCGGAACAAAACGTTCAAAATAGAAGCATAACAAAAACCGAGTAAAATGCATAAAACCATTTGAACTAGTTAAGGACCGACTGGAATAATTTAGTAACAAGTACTTTATGTATATTGTAGACTCGGGATTTGTAGAAGAAGCACTTTAAACTTCTAGACCAGCTCATAAGTTAAGGGAAACGCTTGTCCATACACTAATCTTGAACTATTGAGTATTGTTTCAAATGTTATATTGTGCATAATGTTTATAATGGTTGTTATTATAAGTTTGGATTATTGTTATGAAATATTGAAAAATAATTGATGTTATTCCATCCTTTGAAGTGTTGAAATATAATAAAGGACTCATAACTTTTAAGAGTTTGAAAACCAAAACCGTTTGATCTTTTGTACAAGTTATGGAAATGGTTAATCTCAAGAAATGGATTTAATTGTTTGGAAAGGGTTTTGATTTTTGGTTTGAACGGTTTTGGTAGAGGGGTAGGTTGTTCCCAAATAATAAAAAGGGGACCTCCTATACAGAGCTTTTGGTGGGGGTTAGTTGATCGATACCCCGTCCTCTTATCTTCCTCCTTGGGGTTGGCCCTTGGAAGGGTGTGCACACTCGGGATTTTTGGACAGTTATTGTACATGGTTTGGTGAACCCCTTCTTATCCGCACTAGGGCGAGGGGATCCTCTCCATACGGCCTCTATCCATTACTTACTAAAGAAAGTGAAGAAATGTTTTCTTCGAAGGAAAGTGTTTTAAGATTTGGAAGGACTAACTATTTTGGATCAGATTTCCTTATTTAGAAACTTGAACTTCTCAATGATATTCTACTTTCTTATGAATTCTAAATTTAAGTAAAACTCTTATTTACTTTTGGACTGTTTACCTTACTCAACATTATTGTTGACCCTCTTTTGTTTTTGTCCTTAATTGGAACTGTTATGACCACTATTGTGAGAGCAGATCGTGTGACAGGTAATCCAAGGAACTAGGACGTGGGAAACACGGGAGATACCCCTTTGAATTACATGATTTAAATACTTCTACTACAATTGGTTCAATTGTGACAAATCCATGTTCCGAATTTTACATGAAAACTCTATTTTTAATTATAACGGATTATGGGGGTGTTACAAAGTGGTATCAGAGATGCAATTGGATGAAAGAAGAAGTGTTGGGAAGAGGGGGTGTAAGTAGGGTGGTTATGGGAAATACAAAAAGAAAAGTGTTGGGAAGGGGGAGGTGTCGGTAGGGCGGCACAAGCATGGGGAAGGGGGTCTATTTCCCTCATTATGGCAGCTAGGAAGGCAGTTTGATTCTATCTTAGTATACTCGAAGAATAAGGAGGACCACGAGGAGCACTTGAGACTAGTTCTTCAAACCTTGAGGGACAACCAGTTGTATGCTAAATTGTCGAAATGCGAGTTTTGGCTAGAAAAAGTCTCTTTTCTAGGACACGTTATCTCAGGAGACAGAGTTTCAGTTGATCCAAGCAAAGTGCAAGCCGTATCCAATTGGCCGACTCCGAAGATTGTCACAGAGATCCGTAGCTTCTTGGGTCTAGCTGGATACTACAGGCGTTTTGTAAAAGATTTCTCCAAGATCGCCCGACCGATGACTTCGTTGATGAAGAAGGCAAACAAGTTTCAATGGGACGACAACTGCAAGAAATCATTCCAGACTCTCAAGGAGCGATTAACAACCGCCCCAGTGCTAGCACAACCAAGTGGAAATAAATTTTGAGGTGTATACCGACGCATCCAAGAACGGTCTAGGATGTGTGCTAATGCAATCGCCGAGTCATTGCTTATGCATCCCGACAACTAAAGCCACATGAGGTTAATTACCCGACTCATAACCTGGAATTAGCCGACGTTGTCTTTGCCCTCAAGATATGGCGTCATTATCTTTATGGAGTCACCTTCAAGATCTTTTCCGACCACAAGAGCCTAAAGTATATATTCACCCAAAAGGAGCTAAACATGAGACAAAGAAGGTGGTTAGAGTTGATCAAAGATTATGACATGGAGATCCAATACCACGAAGGAAAAGCAAATGTAGTGGCTGATGCCCTCAGCCGAAAGTGTGTGCACTCGCAATGTGGAGCTATTTCACGAATGAAACTAAGAGAGGAGATCCAGAACATGGGCATCAACGTCATCTCTAAAGGTGACGACATGAACGACTTCACCCTATCACCCTACCTATACGATGAGATCCGTGAGAAACAAGCTGGAGATGAAGTGATTGAAGCAAAGAAGGCAAAGATTGGGACCCCGAATGGAGAAGGTTTAAGCATCGAGGAGGATGGGAGCATTCGCTACAAAGCAAGATGGTATGTACCTCAAGACTCCTAGCTAAAGAAGAAAATCATGAAGGAGGCACACGCTACACCCTTCTGGTGGCCGAATATGAAGAGAAAAGTAGCGGAATTCGTATCACGATGTTTTACTTGCCAAAAGGTGAAAATCGAGCATAGAAGACCTCAAGGGTTACTACATCCATTGGACATCCCAGAATGGAAGTGGGACTCGATCTCAATGGATTTCATCACCGCCTTGTCAAGGACCAAGAAAGGGAACAACATGATTTGGGTTATTTTGGATCGATTGACGAAGTCTGCACACTTTATACCAATGAAGGATACCTGGAACAAGAAAGAGCTCGCCATGGGTTACAAGAGGCACGTGCTAAAGTTACACGGAGTTCCAAATAGTATCATTTCAGATAGAGATTCGAGATTCATTTCCCGATTCTGGCAAGAACTACAAGAATCTTTACGGACCAAGCTAAAGGTGAGTACTGCATTTCACCCCGCAACCGGCGGTCAAACTGAGAGAACGATCCAGACTCTAGAAAACATGCTTAGAGCTTGTGCTCTAGAATTCAAAGGGTCATGGGAGGACATGCTGGACCTAATTGAATTTTCATACAACAAGAGTTACCATGCTAGTATTAAGATGGCACCATTTGAAACCCTGTACGGAAGGAAATGTAGGAGCCCTGTATGTTGGAACGACCTCACAGATAGTGTTGTACTTGGACCGCAAATGATTTAAGAAATTATCCAACAAGTCCAAGTGATCCAACAAAAGATGACGGCAGCCCAAGACAGGCAAAAGAGTTATGCGGACCTTCACCGAAGAAGCATCGTGTTTGAAGTTGCAGATAAAGTTTTGTTGCGAGTGTCACCAATGAGAGGAGTGATGCGATTTGGTAAGAAAGGAAAGTTGAGCCCCAAATACATAGGTTCATATGAGATATTGAAGCGTGTTGGAGAGGTACTAGAACTCGATGACTCGCTATCTTATGAAGCGCGACCCGTTAAAATCTTGGATAGTAAAGTTCGAAAAACCCGAAATGGAGAGACCCGTATAATCAAGGTGCTATGGTCGAACCATGACACCGAGGAAGCCACTTGAGAAGCCGAGGAGGCCATGAAACTGAAATACCCAGAGCTATTTGAGGTAATTATCTAGTTACGAGGACGTAACGTTCTTTAAGGGAGATAGGATGTAATACTTACATTTTATCCTTGCATAACTAGGAATGTTGGTTCACTAATTGTTGTTGATAATAGAGTTAGCTGCGATTGTTGAGGGTAGTTTTAAACTTCGAGGACGAAGTTTGTCTTTAAGGAGGGTAGATTGTAAACCCGTAAAATCCGTCAATAAAATATAAAGGAGTTTATAAAAAAAATAATAATAATAAAGATATTTATGAAGCTAAAATAAATAGGTGATAAAATGGAAAATTCGGTAACAATGCGATTACCGCGATCTTGAGTCGCTAAATTTAATAATTAAATTATCGTCACACATTGAGAATAAATGATAGTAAAATACAATCCTTAAATAAATTCAACCATGATAAAACAAGAAAGAACATATATAATTCTGGTGTCGATAATTGGTGAAATTGTATTGCATTTCGAAGTTGCTTAAATCACCGTCTCGCGCATCTTTTTCCGTCGCGCGAAAACCCGACTCAAACACCAAATCCTAGCTGCCATAATGAGGGAAATAGACCCCCTTCCCCATTCTTGTACCGCCCTACCTACACCTCCCTCTTCCCAACACTTTTCTTTTTGTCTTTCCCATAACCACCCTACTTACACCCCCTCTTCCCAACACTTCTTCTTTTAACCTTCCCCATAACTCCTCCCATTTACTCCTCACTCCACCTCCCACCAGATTAACATTCAAAGCAAAGCAACAACAACAAAAAAAACAAAGTATAGAGAGAGGGAGAGCAAAGAAGAACCGAGAAAAGAGAAGAGGAAGAAGAAGAGAAACCTAGGAGGAGGATCTTGCCTATACACAAAGATCTTCACCTTGTAAGGGCTAAAATACTAAACTCTTAGCATTTTATTCTCATTCAACACTTAATCTTGAGTAAAACAAACCCTTAAATGAACTATAAGAATCTTCATACATGCATGCAAGAACCTATACACATAACAATCATCAAAGTGTCAAATCCGGAGGTTGATAATTAACAGAATAAAAATCCGACTTAGACTTGTGTTATTGCTATGAAATAAATATGTGTCGTAGGACTTCCTTTCTATGACCAGGGTACTACATTTTGTCATAATCCCATGAGTCGTTTGCAAATGAAAAATCATACAAAACGAACATGATTCTGGACAATCGAATATGCTAGTCTCAATGTTTGTGTCTTAAAAAGTAATTTAAAGGATTAATGATGACAAACTATTTTACCACAATTAACTATACTTAATATAGAGAATATTAGGCCCTGGAATCAACTCATTTGAATTTATAATCTTTATAATCCACTTAAGAACATTTTGTGACTCATATTCTGACCACTGGTTAAAGATCTGACCAATAGTACATCTTAAACCTATTTTCGGCTATCATTGTATAAACATAAAAGTTGGTAGACTAAATAATAGACCTATTGGAGTTGGTTTCGTCCAAGAATATTAAGTATTTGATTTTCTATGATTTTTGCAACACAAAATGACAATCTGCAAATCTGATAAAATATTGTTCTTTAGATCGATAGTTGAGAATCTACCTTTTTCGAATAGACCACTAGTAAATAAAGTTATACTAAAGAGCTTTTGGTGGGGGAGAGGATTTCCATTCATGAGGAGAGGATTTCCGTTCATATTGTGTCACGTTCATGATGTGTCCATCAAGTGTCTGAGAGTCGATGATGTGGAGGTAGTACGGGAGTTTGAGGTCGTCTTTACTAAAGAGATTCCCGGCATGCCCCCTCAAAGGGAAGTAGAATTCCAAATCGACCTTGGTCCGGGCACTGGCCCAATCTCCAAAGCACCTTATAGGATGGCACCAAAAGAACTAGCTGAATTAAAGATCCAATTAGAGGAGCTTCTTGAACTAGATATGGTCACTATGAGTTCACCGTAAGAAGCCGGAGGAGATTCCAAATAGACCTTGTTCCGGGCGAATGTAACTAGCCGGAGGAGATGTACCAAAAACCGCCTTTCGAACTAGATATGGTCACTATCAGTTCACCGTAATGCCGTTTGGTCTTACAAATGCACCTGCCGTGTTCATGGACCTGATGAATCGAGTATTCCGACCATTCCTGGATAAGTTTGTAATAGTCTTCATCGATGATATCTTAGTGGAGTGTAAACTACTAAGGTTCACAAGTTTTAAGTGATTTGATTAGCTTGACTCAAACTGAAAACAATATCAAGTAACAAGGGATGTTGTTTTATAGATTGTGAGTTGTTTAACTGAAAGATTCAAGGGATATGACTTGGATACAATCCTCTACAGCAAAGCACAAGAGAAAAAGGATTCAAGACTGGTTTTAGAGACAGTTTCAAGTGTTACAGCAAAGCACAAACACCCTAGACTAACCTCAACAGCAAGTAAGTTAAACCACAGCAAAGCACAGGTATAACTTAGCTCACAATACAAGGCACTGATCAAACACCTTGGAGGTGTATCAGGCTTGCTTCAAACTACAGCTCTTAGCACAAGTTTGATAACATTGAGTGATTTCTCAAAGTTTAATTCATTCATTCATAAAAGTCTGCTCAAACAAACATACAAGACCTCTTTATATAGAGGGGCTGATAACTTGTGAGCCATTGGATGCACAGATCATCCAAGGGCCAACTTAGGATTCAAACTACTACTACTGACACTAATTAAGAGCCTCATAATAGGACGAGCTCAACAACTATAAAGAACAGACACAAGACACAAAAACAGACTGAACAAAAAGCAAATAAAGCAGTTTTGGAGTTTTCCTGAAATGGAAATCTGTTGTTCTTGTTGCCTTGTTGCTTTGCCTGGATGTGTTGCTGCTCCTTGGGACTCCCTACTCTTATTAGAACATAGATAAGACCTGCCTTGGACGAGGACAAGTTGACTTAAACAAAAGGAAACCACAAACTGCCTTGTACTTTCTCTGTTTTTAATGGGTTTGCTGGACTCTAACTTGGGGTGTCTGTTTCATGGGTTTTTACTAGACTTCAAAAGGATTTGTCCTGGACAAACTTGTAGCTTAGTGGGTTGGCTTGATGGTAGGCCATGGTGGGGGTGGTTGGGATGCTCTGGTGTACCTCCTAGATACAGGGTTTGTGAATTGGTCTGTCTGAGCCTGAAGGTTTTTGTTTCTGTCTTGTGTGGGTAATGTGGGTTGTGTTGGGGCTTGGCATGGGTTGTTGAGTCTTGGACTTTCTCCCACACTGTTGTAGCTTGGCATGGCTTGGTCTTGGCTTGTCATAGCTTGTTGTTTGGACCTTGTAACTCTAGCTTCCATCTGAGGGGTCATTGGGGTTAGGCTTGCCTTGTTTGTGGCTTGATCATCAAGGCCCCTTGGGTGAGCTCCTGCTGCAGCCTCCCCAGGTTGAAAAGGGCTTGACCTCAAGCCTGTGTCTTCTTCTCCCTCAGAGTCTTCAAAGAAAGGACTAAGATCTCCAACATTGAATGTCCCATGGACTGCATACTCTCCTGGTAGATCAATTTTGTAGGCATTGGGACCTATCTTCTCTATGACTTGAAAAGGACCATCTGCTCTTGGCTCTAGCTTGTTCTTTCTCTTGGAAGGGAACCTTTCTTTCCTTAGGTTGATCCATACTAGATCTCCTGGTGCAAAGTCTTTCTTGGTCTTAGGAACCTTGGCATTCTTCTTGTACAGATCATTAGCCTTCTCAATTTGTTTCCTGACTGATTCATGGAGTTTTAACATTTGTTCCACCCTCTTCTTGGCATCATAGTGGACTTCTGACCTGCACACATTAGACAAACTCAAAGGCATTAAGGGGTTAGTACCATAGACCACTTCAAAGGGGGAGTGGCCTGTGGCTGCTGATGGAGCTCTATTGAAAGAGAACTCTGCTTGAGCCAACTTCAAGTCCCAATCCTTGAGAGATTTGCTGACTATACACCTCAAGATTCTTCCCAAGGTCTTGTTAGTCACCTCAGTTTGGCCATCAGTTTGAGGGTGATGGGAGGTACTAAACAATAACCTAGTGTTAAGCAGTTTCCACAATGTCCTCCAGAAATGGCTCATAAACTTTGTGTCTCTGTCAGACACAATGGTCCTTGGAACTCCATGTAACCTCACCACCTCATCAAGGTATAGCTCTGCTACACTCACAGCATCCTCAGTCTTCTTGCATGCAATGAAATGTGCCATCTTACTGAACCTATCCACAACCACCATGATAGAATCCTTCCCTCTTGCTGTCCTAGGCAATGCCATTATGAAATCCATACTAACATCCTCCCAAGGCCTACATGGGACTGGTAGGGGAGTGTAAGGTCCTGCTTGGAAAGAACTCTTGGCCTTTTGACAAACTCCACACCTTCTGAGCACTATTTGAACTTCTCCCATCATCTTAGGCCAGTGGAATTGATCTTGTAGTATGTCCACAGTTTTCTGAACCCCAAAGTGTCCCCCAAGGCCACTTCCATGTACCTCCTTAATCAATAGATTCCTATAAGATCCTCTGGGAACACACAGCTTGTTTCCTTTAAATAAGAATCCATTTTGCAAAGTGTAGGGTGAATCAATGGTTCTTGTTCCCTCTTTCTGTGCCAACCAATCCTCTGCAAAGTCTGGATCTTCTTGATACATATCCTTCATGAACTCAAAACCAAGAACCCTTTGCTCCATAGTTGATAGCAGAGTGTATCTCCTAGACAATGCATCAGCCACCACATTTTGTTTGCCCTCTTTGTACTTGCTAGAAAAGGTGAATGACTGAAGGAACTCCACCCACTTAGCATGTCTGTGACTGAGCTTATGCTGGCCTCCTATGTACTTCAATGCCTCATGATCAGAGTGTAAGACAAAAGGTTTGGGCTTCAGGTAATGACTCCAATGCCTCAGAGCTCTGACAAGAGCATAGAACTCTTTATCATATGTAGAATAGTTTAGCTTGGCACCACTTAGCTTTTCACTAAAGTAGGCTACAGGTTTCTTCTCTTGGATGAGGACAGCTCCAATTCCCACTCCACTTGCATCACATTCAACCTCAAATAGGCAATCAAAGTTTGGCAATCTTAGGATAGGTGCACTGCACAAGAGCTTCTTCATGTGTTTGAAAGCCTGTAAAGCATTCTCAGTCCAAGTGAACTCTCCCTTCTTCATGCACTCAGTGAGAGGTGCTGCAATGGTGCTAAAGTCCTTAATGAATCTTCTGTAGAAGGATGCTAAGCCATGGAATCCCCTTACTTCTGTAATACTCCTAGGGATAGGCCAAGACTGGACTGCCATGATCTTGTCTTGATCAACTGAAATGCCTCTACCAGATACCACATATCCTAGAAACTTGACTTCCTCAGTCATGAAGGTGCACTTCTCAAGCTTCCCAAAGAGCTTGCTCTCCTTAAGTATTTCAAACACAGCCTCAAGATGCCTCAAATGATCATCCTTGCTCTTGCTGTAGATGAGGATATCATCAAAGTATACCACCACAAATCTCCCTAGGCAAGGCCTAAGCACCTCTGTCATCAATCTCATGAAGGTACTTGGGGCATTTGACAGGCCAAAGGGCATGACAAGCCACTCATAAAGGCCATGCTTTGTTTTGAAGGCTGTCTTCCACTCATCTCCTTCTCTGATCCTCAATTGATGGTAACCTTGCCTCAAGTCAATCTTAGAAAAGAACCTTGAGCCACTTAGCTCATCCAACATGTCATCAAGCCTAGGTATAGGGAACCTATACTTGACTGTGATGTTGTTGATAGCCCTGCTATCTATGCACATCCTCCAAGTCCCATCCTTCTTAGGAACCAACAATGCAGGCACAGCACAAGGGCTTAATGACTCCCTTACAAACCCTTTACTCATCAACTCTCCAACTTGCTTTTGAAGCTCTTGTGTAGCCTTAGGATCACATCTGTAGGCTGGTCTATTAGGTAGTACAGACCCTGGCACAAGGTCTATTTGGTGTTCAATCCCTCTCAAAGGGGGTAAGCCATCAGGAAGTTCCTCTGGAAACACTTCCTTGAACTGATCAATGAGGGGCTTAACATCTGCAGGGATCACCTTAGACTCTTCTTCCTGAACTTCCTTTGATAGCAGCATTACTATAGGTTGCTCCTCACTACACTCCTTGACCATTGCTGACTCAGATAGAAATACAACTCCACTAAAATCCTCAGCCATACTTGGACTTCCATAGCTCTTCTGGTGTGGTGGCAAGGGGGCTAATGTCACCTTCCTGCTCCCATGCTTGAAAGAATAGGTATTGCTTCTTCCTTGGTGTATGGAGCTTTTATCAAACTCCCATGGCCTTCCTAATAGCAAGTGACAGGCATCCATTGGAACCACATCACACAATACTTCATCCTTGTACACACTGCCAATGGAGAAAGGGACCATGCATTGCTTATCCACCTTAACCTCTGCTCCCTTACTCAGCCATCTCAACTTATAGGGGTGAGGGTGATCTTGAGTGCTCAACTTCAGCTTATCAACCATAGTAACAGAAGCCACATTGGTACAACTACCTCCATCTATAATAAGATTACAAACCCTCCCTTGTATGGTACATCTGCTCCTGAAAATGAGGGACCTTTGATCCTCCTCCAAAGGTATCTGTTGTGAATGCATTACTCTCCATAGGACTAAGCTGTGGCCTGTGTCAGGGAGTGCCACTATTGCCTCCTGACTAGACTCTTCTTCCTCACTCACCACTTCTTCAACCTCAGGCTCATCCCTCTCATACTCAACTAGACCCTCTTTCTCCCAAGCCTCAACTTCCATTATGGTTAAGGTCTTCTTAGAAGGGCAATCCTTCCTGAAATGTCCATAGCCTTGACATTGGAAGCACCTAATTCTGTTCTCAGTCAATGAAGTGCTTGGCTTTTGACCCATGATGCCCTTACCCTTGTCTAAGGTAGGTGGGGGTGCTGTCTTAGGGGTATCCATTGATCTAAACCCACTATAAGGTCTGGTTTGAAAAGGCCTAACAGGTTTTGGTGTAGCAGGCTTAGTCTTCCCTATCTTCTCAATTCTCAGAGATAGGTTGACAACATCATCAAATGACCACAGAGGTTGCATCCTAACCTTGTTAGCAATGTTCTTATCTAGACCCTCTAAGTACCTAGCAATCCTTTGCTCAGGTTTCTCATTTATATCACATTGTAAGGTGAGTTGTTCAAACTCCCTCAGATAAGATTCAACAGGTTTGTCTCCTTGTTTCAACTTAGATAACTTGATAAACAGATCCTGGGTGTAATCCTTAGCAACAAATTTGTCTAACAGTTTCTTTTTCAGTTTAGTCCAAGACTTGATGGGTTCCTTACCCTCCCTAGCCCTTAACCCTTTCATAGTCTCATACCAAAGGGAAGCATACCCTTTCAGTTTAAGGATGGCTACTTTAAAAGACTTGGAATCATTGTATCCCTTGTACTCAAAGATCCTTTCTACTTCTCTAAGCCATTCTAATAAGTCATCAGGATTAAGACTACCAGAAAACTCAGGGATATCTACCTTAAGATGTTTGTCTGTGTTCCTGTGGATGGAAGCTCTGCTTCTTGTTGAGTCATCTGAGTCTGGATACTCTTCATCATCAGGTGGCCTTCCTCTGCCTCCTCCTTGGCCTCTTCCACGACCTCTACCTCTTCCTCCAGCAAGCAAATGGTTGCCTATAACCTGGTCCAAGGTTCTGGTTAGGGTGGTTACAATCCCAGCCAGATCCTCCATCCTTGCTTCTACTCCTGCTAGTCTTTCCTCACTCATTGGGCTATTTTTGTGTTTTTAAATGTAGTTAGGGAAAATGAACTCACTAAGACTCTCAACCAAAGCTCTGATAACCAATTTGGAGTGTAAACTACTAAGGTTCACAAGTTTTAAGTGATTTGATTAGCTTGACTCAAACTGAAAACAATATCAAGTAACAAGGGATGTTGTTTTATAGATTGTGAGTTGTTTAACTGAAAGATTCAAGGGATATGACTTGGATACAATCCTCTACAGCAAAGCACAAGAGAAAAAGGATTCAAGACTGGTTTTAGAGACAGTTTTCAAGTGTTACAGCAAAGCACAAACACCCTAGACTAACCTCAACAGCAAGTAAGTTAAACCACAGCAAAGCACAGGTATAACTTAGCTCACAATACAAGGCACTGATCAAACACCTTGGAGGTGTATCAGGCTTGTTTCAAACTACAGCTCTTAGCACAAGTTTGATAACATTGAGTGATTTCTCAAAGTTTAATTCATTCATTCATAAAAGTCTGCTCAAACAAACATACAAGACCTCTTTATATAGAGGGGCTGATAACTTGTGAGCCATTGGATGCACAGATCATCCAAGGGCCAACTTAGGATTCAAACTACTACTACTGACACTAATTAAGAGCCTCATAATAGGACGAGCTCAACAACTATAAAGAACAGACACAAGACACAAAAAACAGACTGAACAAAAAGCAAATAAAGCAGTTTTGGAGTTTTCCTGAAATGGAAATCTGTTGTTCTTGTTGCCTTGTTGCTTTGCCTGGATGTGTTGCTGCTCCTTGGGACTCCCTACTCTTATTAGAACATAGATAAGACCTGCCTTGGACGAGGACAAGTTGACTTAACAAAAGGAAACCACAAACTGCCTTGTACTTTCTCTGTTTTTAATGGGTTTGCTGGACTCTAACTTGGGGTGTCTGTTTCATGGGGTTTTACTAGACTTCAAAAGGATTTGTCCTGGACAAACTTGTAGCTTAGTGGGTTGGCTTGATGGTAGGCCATGGTGGGGGTGGTTGGGATGCTCTGGTGTACCTCCTAGATACAGGGTTTGTGAATTGGTCTGTCTGAGCCTGAAGGGTTTTGTTTCTGTCTTGTGTGGGTAATGTGGGTTGTGTTGGGGCTTGGCATGGGTTGTTGAGTCTTGGACTGTCTCCCACACTGTTGTAGCTTGGCATGGCTTGGTCTTGGCTTGTCATAGCTTGTTGTTTGGACCTTGTAACTCTAGCTTCCATCTGAGGGGTCATTGGGGTTAGGCTTGCCTTGTTTGTGGCTTGATCATCAAGGCTCCTTGGGTGAGCTCCTGCTGCACTTAGTATACTCAAAGAATAAGGAGGACCACGAGGAGCACTTGAGACTAGTTCTTCAAACCTTAAGCTCTTTAGTATAAGTTTATTTACTAGTGGTCTATTCGAAAAAGGTAGATTCTCAACTATCGATCTAAAGACCAATATTTTATCAGATTTCCAGATTGTCATTTTGTGTTGAAAACATCATATAAAATCAAATACTTAATATTCTTGGACGAAACCAACTCCAGTAGGTCTAGTATTTAGTTTACCAACTTGTATGTTCATACAATGTTAGCCAAAAATAGGTTTAAGATATACTATTGGTCGGATCTTTAACCAGTGGTCAGAATATGAGTCACAAAATGTTCTTAAGTGGATTACAAAGATTATAAATTCAAATGAGTTTATTCCAGGGCCTAATATTTTCTATATTCATTATAGTTAATTGTGGTAAAAGGGTTTGTCCTCATTAATCCTTTATATTACTTTTTAAGACACAAACATTGGGACTAGCAGATTCGATTGTCCAGAATCATGTTCCTTTTGTATGATTTTTCATTTGCAAAAGACTCATGGGATTATGATAAAATTTTGTACACTGGTTATAGAAAGGAAGTCCTACGACACATAGTTTTTTCATAGCAATAACACAAGTCTAAGTTGGATTTTTATTCTGTTAATTATCAACCTCCGGATTTGACACTTTGATGATTGTTATGTGTATAGGTTCTTGCATGCATGTATGAAGACTCTTATAGTTCGTTTAAGGGTTTGTTTTATTCAAGATTAAGTGTTGAATGAGAATAAAATGCTAAGAGTTTAGTATTTTAGCCCTTACAAGGTGAAGATCTTTGTGTATAGGCAAGATCCTCCTCCTAGCTTTCTCTTCTTCTTCCTCTTCTCTTTTCTCGGTTCTTCTTTGCTTTCCCTCTCTCTATACTTTGTTATTTTTTTTTTTTTGTTGCTTTGTTTTGAATGGTAATCTGGTGGGAGGTGGAGTGAGGAGTAAATGGGAGGAGTTATGGGGAAGGTTAAAAGAAGAAGTGTTGGGAAGAGGGGGTGTAAGTAGGGTGGTTATGGGAAAGACAAAAAGAAAAGTGTTGGGAAGAGGGAGGTGTAGGTAGGGCGGCACAAGAATGGGGAAGGGGGTCTATTTCCCTCATTATGGCAGCTAGGATTTGGTGTTTGAGTCGGGTTTTCGCGCGACGGAAAAAGATGCGCGAGACGGTGATTTAAGCAACTTCGAAATGCAATACAATTTCACCAATTATCGACACCAGAATTATATATGCTCTTTCTTATTTTATCATGGTTGAATTTATTTAAGGATTGTATTTTACTATCATTTATTCTCAATGTGTGACGATAAAGTTGATTATTAAATTTAGCGACTCAAGATCGCGGTAATCGCATTTTTACCAAATTTTCCATTTGATCACCTATTGATTTTAGCTTTATAAATATGTTTATTATTTTTTTTTTTTATAAACTCCTTTATATTTTATTGACGAATTTTACGGGTATTACAATCTACCCTCCTTAAAGACAAACTTCGTCCTCGAAGTTTAAAACTACCCTCAACAATCGCAGCTAACTCTATTATCAACAGCAACTAGTGAACCAACATTCCTAGCTATGCAAGGATAAAATGTAAGTATTACACAAACACTTCCTCCGGTTGTTCTTGAAAAATATTATTTTCCAATTCCTCTTCACTAGGTTCCCTCCAAAAAGGTCTCCTATAAAGAGGATTTGAAAATAACCAATTTGATATGCTACTTGAAGATGGATCAATATCTTGGTCACCAAGTTCCTCTTGTGACCTAGGCATAAACTTCTAAAACAACTAAACAACACAAATTAGTAACTTCAACACAAAGTAACCTATAAGCTAAGAAAATTTGAAAAATAATCTAAACAAGTTATTACACTAACAAGAGTTTCAATTTGATATTTAGCTATATTGCCTTCCCCGGCAACGGCGCCAAATTTGACAGGCTTAAAAGCGGTGTCGCTAATTCAGCCAATTAGCTACGGTCAAATAACAATTTATATCTCCTAAACAAAACACAAACTATCTTAAATAAAGGTAGTAAATGATAAGTAAAGGGTTGAACCCAAGAGAAGGCGAAAATTAAGCTAAATCTAGACTCTAAACAATTAGCTAAGACACTAATTAAGAAACTAAACACTAATTAAGGTACTAATTACTAATTAAGACACTAATTGCTAGTAATCACAAACAATGATATTCACAATGCGAAAACATGTAGCTTAACATATAGGAAGAAATTGGGTTAAAAAGGTTACTCAAATTGAAACATGAAATTATATGCTAGACAATAGAACAAACACCTTCTATGCAAGAAATCAAATATGAGAAAAGTACTTAGTGCAATTCTCCCAAGTAACACAATAATTAGCAAAGATGACCCCTTTTATACCTCTCTTCTTATTTATCTAATACTACCTCCTAAGAAATAGTCAACATGGATTAAACCAACCAAGATTGACCCATTACAACTTAACCACACTTATTAAAACATAAGCACAATCAAAGAAGTAAGCTTAAGTATTAAACCAAAGGATTAAGCTAGAATCATGCAACTCAACATTAAACCATGTTAAAATCACACAACATATAATTTTCCACTCAAAAGACTCTAACTTTAAACCAAGTTTATGTCTTTCAAGTTTACTTCACATTACACCATTCAAGTATAGGTTGACAAATCCTACCAAGAACAAGCATTCATTAAGCAAATAAGATGTCAAGCTAGTCAAACTAAACATTCATCTACTCAACATGAAAGATTAACACAATAAAATTATATTAAATAAGGAAGATGAGGATTAGAGAGTCATACAATGCTAAAGGTGTGAACTTGTTCAAATTACACCAAGTAATTGGAAGATTAGCTACCCATAATCCAATATTACAAACCAAAAATAAATTTCAACCAAATTACAAGCCAAAGTGAAGAACCAAAACTTGAGAGATTTCTATGGAATGAATGAAATGTATGGGATGTCCTTCTCTCTCTAAAATCTGATTCTTATATACCCTTGGTCCGAAACCCTAGGGGCCTTGAGAAATGGGCTTCAAAGAACAAGAAGGCAGAAAAATAGTCGCGTACCAGCAGTGTTGGACGCCGGCAGCGTCACAGAACGCCGGCAGCGTCACAGTACGCCGGCAGCGTCACAGGACGCCGGCAGCGTTTCAGCCTATTTTTGCGACTGCCATATCTCTCTCGTTTCTTGATCATTTTGGGCGTGCGACCTACCGTTGGAAAGCCAAGAGGATAAGCTATCACCTCCACTTGGCCTTACATCGATACAAGCTCTAGAACTCAAGATATACCCATTTGAAGTTTACCCTTGGAAAATCGATACTTCAAATCTTCATTTTTGGTCTTGTTTTTGCATGCCAATGCTTCTAAAATAACACACAACAACCAAAACCTCACAAATGTGCACCTTATTGGCATACGTTTTAATGCTTAACATCAATCAGCTTCCAAAATAATCTAATTAAATGAAATTACAACAAAAGACTAAGAGAAGTCCTTAATACAAAAGGAGTACTAAAGACCCATAAATTAACATTAATAAGTAACTAATTTACCCTAAATGGCACGTCTCAATTTGATGTTATCAACCCTCTAGTCACCCATATGAACCTATTGACCCTAGTTCTCTTTTTTTGATGTTATTCGATCCCTTAACTCTATCCATGCTCTACTTTAGTTTGCATTTACATTATTTTCTTGCATCTACCGTATGTTTTTAGTGCAGTCTCAAAATCATCTTATTATTGTTAGGTTCATATACCTACACTTAAGACATTTCTTAAGTAATACTTCGTACTAATTAACTCTTTAATTAGTTTCCAAGATCAAGTGCATGCAAACTATGTAAACCGAAATAGACAAAGAAAAATGTTCCTTACATTGTGGTTTAGACGTGTATGGGCACAAGTGTAAGACACCTTCTTACAACTCGTTCTTGAGCTAGATAATTTAGGATGAATTTTCAAAAGCTCCAAGTATAGGAACTCTCCTTTTGTTGCACCTAGACGTACCCTTAATCACTTAACTATTGATATACTAGAATAATAGTCAAGTCCGATCCCCTTAAACCGAGTATGACACTCGAAATTTCTACCTTAGAAAATGTCGAGTTCAAGCTACAATAACAAGTTATATGAAACTTCTAAAGTTTCTAAGTATCTTGCAATTTCTACTAAGATATTTTTATCTAATTATCTGTTAGATCAAGTTGTGCATAAGAGAAGAAATGATCTTCCTCTTATGCATACAAAACCGGCACACCCCTTGGGAAGGGAGGGCATGCCTTTTTCTTTTTGTCTTATCAAAGCTCTAGGGTGGCTATAGGTATTAGGCTTAGTAATAAATTTATCTAATCATCATTAGTATAATGTTTAAAGCCTAAACCTACCCAACCACCCCAAAAACCGGTGCACTTAACATAAAATGGAGTCCATTTTATAATTTGTGATTTTGTCATTTGTCACATATGTGATATGTGACATGTGACATGATCTTATCTTATAAATGTGCATTTAACTAATTTAAATGCAATTTCATAAAAAATAAATTAAACTTAACATTTTAAGTAATAATTTAAAATCACATATATATAAAATGGGTCATTTCATATTTGGTTGATATAACTTACAACTTATTGTAATTATGATCAACCAATTATGCTTATCTCAAATGTTTCATAAACATTAACCATTCTTCGTAATATAACAATTAAATTACTAAATTGAATCTTATTTAATCATATTACAATAAGATATAATTCTCACTAATAATATAAAAAAAATTCTATTTAAGGGATTAATTAATCTGTATCGTTATACAATTAATTAATATTCTTGAGTAGGGAATCGTCCTTTCGGTGTGACCTCAAGGGATCAACTGATCACCACCGTCATACGACAGTAACGTCAAACTCTATTAAGCCAATCGTTACTGAGTAATGTGGACCAGTTGACAATAATGTTAATCATCCCTTTCTATTCTTGTTATTGAGATTTAATTAAGTGACCGCTTTATTGTTGAGAACACTTACTCAGACAATCTCCCACTTGTTCGAAACAAGTGTGCGTCACCAATTCTCTTGTCCCATTATAATCTCCCACTCAATGCAAGGTGTTATGCAGGTCGTACTTGCATGTGATCATATCTTGAGTGGTTTCCTCAATCTGGAGAGTAACTGTGTGACCGGAATTATCTACCGTAGATAACTTCCGAGCGTGGCCACGCATTTCCAGTTCACTACTCCTCGAGTGGCCCTGACATATTAGTTAACCCTGACAAGGGGTTGGACAATCTCTATCACCCTATTCCCTTCGTACACTCACAGTTCTTCATGACCCAATAATTGCCCATTCACCCCTTTTTACAGAATGGCTTGGGGCAAAAATTATAGTCAATCAGAAACTATGTCGACTTGGGCGAATAGTCTGTAGTCTAAAGAATAGACTCAAAAAGAATACTATAGTAGCTCTCGCCAAGACCAGGCTTTATGAATTGTCATAACTCTATAAGCGGTCACTGCACGACAGAGTGTCCCATACAGTCTGCCTATGTGACCGACTAGTCATCTCATATGACTCTATGGCATTTGAACTTGCCATCAATCACATCCCACTCCAGTCACTTTGAGACGCCACCTCATGTAAGCAACTAGGGGCCAAGGCTATGTTAATCTAGTTCCCTTTAATAGGGTTCAAAGTTGTCACTACAACCTATTTGGATATAAAAAAGCACAAAAAAGAGTTTTAGAAACTCAAACGATAAATGTGATTATCATATATGAACAATCAAGACAATGTTATTGCTTCATAGCTTATAATCTAAAGTGTACAAGTTCCATGACACTTCATGGCCATCTTGTCTAAATGCAATAAAAGCTTGGATAGTGGATATATCATGTATCCATTTATTCCAACTTTATGAATTGCCTTTTCTTTCCATTCATCGTTATTCCCAACAACATGAATTTATCTAAGTACATCACTAGATCTCTATCTAGTGTTGGGCTCTTTAACTTGAAAGATACTCCCACTTGTTATCACAATAACCACGTGATAGGTATGTTGGTTAAAGGGTCTACTATTAGATCCTTATGAGCCACCTTTTCTTATCACCATGTACTAAGACTCTATTTGTAGAATCTTCAATGATTGACACTTCAATCATGCCTTTTATCTATTCGCTTTTAGTATAACAAACGTTAGCCTAGGATTCTGTCAGATCCTTATAGGTTTGGAAACTTGGGTTTTTTTGTAACATTTAACACATAACTAATTTATCATAACCAAACACCATAATGAACTCATAGTCCTCCTCGAGAAACTCATGAATATTCTTAAAGGCTATCCAATGACTCTTATATGGATTAATTTGTTATTAACTTGTCATGCTCCAAGCATACAACTGATCAAGGTATATGCATATCCTGGCATATACAATTGGCCTAATGGCGGAAACATGATCAATTATGTGTATCCTTTCTCATCTAACACTATAGATTTTGGATACCTACTCCAAGTCTTTCATCTAGACATGATTTCCCAAACACTCCTCCACGGAAGGCAATGTCAGTAAATCATTCCCTAATGATTGGTATGTCTGATATGTCTCCACATATAAGACATGGAAGATATTTTGCCTCAGATACGATATGCTTCTTCCAAGTCTTTCATCTAGAAATGATTCCTAAATACTCCTCCACGGAAGGCAATGTTAGTACATCATTCCTAATGATTAATATGTCTCTTACATATAAGACATGCAAGACAATGTGCTCCCACTAATCTTCATGTCCACACATGATGATTATAACTCCCACTAACCTTCATGTCCATAAATGATAGATCTAGCTCCCACTTAACTTCATGCATAAACATGGCTTTTCGACAATTCGAGGAAACCATTCTCTCTTGTTATGTAATGATTATTACGACCTCGCAAGTGCTCTCTTAGGATCACACATTGATCTCCTAAGTTTTTTTACGACAACTTGTCCACTTCTAAATGCCTATTTAGAAAGGTAACTTTAAACAACTTTTTGTCACTTTGTCATAGATATACTTTCAACGAGGTGTAGATGCAATAGTCTTGGATCTTAAAGATGGTTATATTTTAACATATATATAATACTTTACAATAAATTTTTATTCACCCTGGGTATGTCCAAACTTCCCCAAGTAATCGTATTAAATCCATCTTATATGGTATGTCTTTCTTGTAACAAATTTGAATTGGAAATAGTAACCGCCAATTATCTATAGGCTTCTAACCTCGGATGACCTAAGAACATTTTCTCTTGTCTCTTTTGTTTGTGGTATATTTTCTCCCACTCTATTCTTTTGAAAATGCGTCTATTTTCACCAAGGATAGCACCATGAGCCACAAACAGTTTTGTTTCTCTAGGTTTAAAGGAGGAAAAATCTTGTAAGGATAGCTTCATGAGCTCTATCCCTCAGTCACAAACAGCTTTGTTCTCCAAGTATAAATGGAGTAGGATGCTCCTATTAACTTTGAGCGATCTATAGTAGACTTATTTGTTTAGACTTCAATATTCCAGTTTCTCTATAAACTCACTCTATTTAAGCTAACTACTTGGACTCTTATCCATGTCATGAACAAATTTAGGGTTCTTAACCCTTCGATAACTCTTATGGAGTCACATTGGCGTTTTAAAGATTTTATCTTGGGGCTTTTAATGGGTTGTAAATCTCCAAGTGTGAGTTCGTTAACTCATTTTGACTTGTGTAATTGATGTTTCTTATATCAAATAAGTTGTGATGTTTAGTCACAATCCAAAGTGAGAATCCCATTCTCAACTTTCGTTTACTCATAATAATCAAATCATTATATGTTTCATAGGATCAATTAGTCATTATACTTTATGTTGTATGATACTAACATTGCATGATAAAAGTTTAAGAACATCGAAATAAATTCCATAAGTAAAGTGACTTGGGTTGAAAACCAAGTCACCTTTTAATACAACCATTGTTCAAAAGTAGAAATTCAAAATACTTTCCATGTCAAAACATGGAAATGAAATAGTTCAACAAACCAACAATTAAAATGAAATAAGTAAATAGAAGGAAGACAAATACCAAAATATCGCCAAGCCCATCATAGGTCTCCTCTACGTGGTGGCTACCCTAGCTTCCTTGTAGATCCTCCTAGGCTTGTTTTGCCTTGTCCTTCTTCTCATGCCCTAAATGTAATCAAAAAGGGTGGTGAGAATCACAACTTGTATCAAAATACCAAAGTTGAGATGAATATCAATAATATAAACTTTGGGAAGGACTATTACCAACTGGAAGAACCCGTCCAGCTTTGATGTCTCCCAAGTACTTGGAGCAATTACACTTGATATGGCTCGTGCCATTACAATAATGACACTTGTCTTCGGATGAGGCTCCCTTCATTCCTTTGGAAGAGCTATTCATAATAGCGTTTCCTTTGCCTTGGTAGGAGTGAGTGGGCTTGCTTCCCTTGCTTCTCTTGCTTCCACTTTTCTTGAACTTCGCTTTGCTCTTGACATTGATGTTCAAAACATCCTTACTTAAGCTAGCTTGAAAGCCCATGTCACGTTCGGCTTGCACAAGCATCTTGTGCAATTCATGAATCGAGACGGTGGCATTTTGCATGTTGAAGTTTACACTAAAGTTGACAAACCCTTTGATCTTACTTAGGGAGTGAAGAATGCGGTCAATGATAAGTGGCTCGGGAATTGTTATTCCTTGCTCTTTGAGTACCTCAACGTACTCAAATCATTTTGAGCACATGAGGGCTAACATTTTGGTCTTCCTTCATATTGAGGTCGAAGAATTGGGAGGCGGCTTCGTATTGCACAATTCTTGGTGCTCGTGAAATTATGGTCACAAGCTTATAATAGATTTCATAAGCGCTTTTCATTTTCATGGCATTACGTTGAAGCTCGCCATCCATGGAGAAGATCAAGACATTCTTGATCACCGCCGACTCTTTGTGGTAGGTCTCATAGGCCTCCCTAGTGGCGTTGGATGACCGCGCATTAGGAGCGCTAGGGAATGCCTCGGTTAGGTAACTAAGTTTACCGTCACCTTGGCGGCTAAGCATAGTTGCCCATTCCAATCCGAAAAGTTAGAACTATTCTTTTCAAGTTTGTAACGATCCATAAAGAATCTTAGCCATGATACGGTGGTGAGAGGTGGTGCGGGAGGTCGAACCTTGTTATTGTCATCCGACATTGCGAATTAAATTAGTTTGACTACAAAATAGAAAATGAAAGAAACATCAACATTTATCGTTTTAAAATACTTATAAACATTTTAAACAAGTTTAGCATTTATATAACGACCTCTACCCAATTACATAAATCATTTCAAGACCCAAATCTTATATTAACTCGGGTTTATGTGAGTCACGGACTCAACGACCTTTATTAATATTACTTGGTGGGTTAACTCTTTAACCGATTCTACCATTAGAATTCTTGGTCGATGAAATAGTTTATTGTCACCTTTAGCCCGGAACACATGGGCCACGGACCCTAATTTTTTCCGTTGAGTTCAACCAAATTTCGATGCAATAACAATATATTGCCCTACTTACCCAACGTAACAAGTTAAGCGCCTCGGTGAGCTGAGCCTACTTCCTTATGAAATTGGGATCCATGGGTTCTACTATTTGTTAAGGCTAAATCTCAATTAATAAATATAGAGGTCAAGTCAATTTATTATCTATCTCCTTTAAGTGAACAAAATTGGTGATCTATCGATAATTATAATTGACGCGGTCGATAAAGTCGATAAAATGCATGTGTGATTTATCTGGCGATTTGCCATGCATGTGACATATAAATAAGGGATATTCTACATGGTACCCCTCAACTTTTTGACTTTCTACGTGGTACCCCCACACTTTTGGAAACAAACATTGTACCCCTAAGTTTTCTAATTTGTATTAAGCGTAACCCTAATTTTTAATTCCGTCAATTAGTATATGTTTTAGGCGTTAAGTGCTGAGTTGGGCGCTTATGTGGAATATGACTGGCTTTTGTCTTATTCCACATAGATTCCCGCCATTTTCCCCATTCCCTCCCAATTAGCATTATTTAGTGTTCTTTCTTTCATCATCTTCCACCATTCTTCTTCTACTTTCTTCTTCCATCTTCCTTCTTTAAATTATGTGATATTGTTCCTTTTTTTTGTTTTTCATTTATCTCTCATGTCTTCTTCATCTTCTTAGAAAAAAATTACCAATAGATAGTTTTGATTTTAGGAACCAATGTTGCAATCGATGTGGTCGGAACGCTATAATTAATTAGGGAAAATGATAAATGAACATCATATATACCTGCTTCAATCGCCAAATAGATGAAGATGTAGACAATAATTGAACTTAATTATCATCAACAAACAGAGGGTAGAATGCGAGTAGGGAGATGAGAAAAAAAAACATAGAAAGATGAAGATAATGAAAGGGTAGAATGAGAGGAGAGGTGTGTTAAATAAGCCTAGAGAGTGAGGGTTTTTATTGTGCCAAGTAATAGTCCTAGTCACGGCCAGTCATGTTCCACATAAGCATCCAACTCAGCACTTAACGTCTAAAACATATACTAATTGACGGAATTAAAGCTTAGGGTTACGCTTAATACAAATTAGAAAACTTAGGGGTACCATGTATGTTTCCAAAAGTGTAGGGGTACCACGTAGAAAGTCAAAAAGTTGAGGGCTACCATATAGAATATCAATGCAAGCAATAAAATAAATTCCTAGTATGGCCTTCCTATAAATAGAAAATCAAATAATCTATTTACAAACTCGAAAACCAACTCCTTTGGTCCCTTGAACATCATGTGCACGCTTCCCAAGGACACCGTCTTTTTCGGAACACCTTTCTGAATGGCTCCGTCTTTAGGAAACTCCGGGATGACAAATAATTACAAAATGTATAATAAAAATTACCATATTTTCCTGTTATACATATGATAAAAAAAATATTACAATAGAAGTGATACGATATCACAAAATATTACAACCGAATCAATATTCCCTTACATTACGGGCAATATCAATTAAAAACTAAGGCCATACTAAAACAAATTACATGATTCAAAATTACATAAATCCAAAAATGACATTCATTCATTCAAAATGCAGCATAATTATATAGAAACTCATGCAATATTAATGTGCCAAATCGCCCTAATAAAACTTATATCGTATATAAACCCGGTTTTATGGAAATGCGTGATAATAACCAATTAAAATCACAAAATAATACTTAAATAAAATTTAAGTCCAAGTAAATTATCCAAACTTTTTTAGGACTCAAAAATTAGTCTCCATTAATTACTTGACAATAATTCAACTCGGTTTTGCATTATTGCTCGGTTTTGACCCTTATTAACATAACTTTTATGTAATAATTCCAAGTTAAATTACAATAATTTGAAAATTTGAAAATTAAAATTTTGTACATACTGGAACATTTCCAGAAACATCATCATGTCAAAATTTGGGACAAAATTTTTTGAATAATTTTAGAGAAAAATATAGTTGCCTTTAATTAACTTTATCCAATAAAATATTAAAATTACGCGAAAATTAATCTAATTAATTTTACACTTATACATCTGATATGTAAAATATTTTTGAAATATATGATAATTTTCTCATGCCAAAAAATTCATTTTAGCTATTTATGCCAAAATAATCACTATTTATGCCTTTTTAATTATTAAAAATCATAAATCATGCAAAATAAATCATATTTATCTCAAATTTTACATACAATAGGTAATATATTCATGTGATATCATACTAAAATGTCATCTCCATATTAGAAGTTTAGCTTTTTTTAGTCTTAAAAAGTTCATTTTACTCATTAAAATGTGTTTATTTAACCAAAAATCATTAAATCAAGCAATAATCTTCCATAAATCATCAAAATGACCCAAAAAACATTTTAGGACCAGGAAGTACAACATGCTTAAAAATTTCGTGCCTTATCAAAATAAAACACAAATTTTCTAGTTTTATTTTGTTACTTTAACTCGTAAAAACTTTATAAAACTGATTGCATGCAACATCCTTATGCTCTTATACCAATTGTTAGGTTCATAGACCTACACTTAAGATATTTCTTAAGTAATATTAATTAACTCTTTAATTAGTTTCCAAGATCTAATGCATGCAAACTATGTAAACTGAAATAGAGGAAGAGAAATGTTCCTTACATTGTGGTTTAGACGTGTATGAGCACAAGTGTAAGACACCTTCTTACAACTCGTTCTTGAGCTAGATGATTTAGGATGAACCTCCAAAAGCTCCAAGTATAAGAACTCTCTTTTTGTTGCACCTAGACTTACCCTTAATCACTTAACTATTGATATAACAGAACAGTAGTCAAGTCCCCTTAAACCGAGTATGACACTCGAAATTTCTACCTTAGAAAATGTCGAGTTCAAGCTACAATAACAAGTTATATGAAACTTCTAAAGTTTCTAAGTATCTTGCAATTTCTAGTAAGATATTTTTATCTAATTATCTATTAGATCAAGTTGTGCATAAGAGAAGAAATGATCTTCCTCTTATGCATACAAAACCGGCACACCCCTTGGGAAGGGAGGGCATGCCTTTTTCTTTTTTTCTTATCAAAGCTCTAGGGTGGCTATAGGTATTAGGCATAGTAATCATTTTGTCTAATCATCATTAGTATAATGTTTAAAGCCTAAACCTACCCAACCACCCCAAAAACCGGTGCACTTAACATAAAATGGAGTCCATTTTATAATTTATGATTTTCTCATTTGTCACATATGTGATATATATGTGACATGTGACATGATCTTATCTTATAAATGTGCATTTAACTAATTTAAATGCAATTTCATAACAAATAAATTAAACTTAACATTTTAAGTAATAATTTATAATCACATATAAATGGGTCATCTCATATTTGGTTAATATAATTTACAGCTAATTTTAATTATGATCAACCAATTATGCTTATCTCAAATATTTCATAAACATTAAGCATTCTTAGTAATATAACAATTAAATTACTAAATTGAATCTTATTTAATCATATTACAATAAGATTTAATTCTCACTAATTATATAAAAAACTTGTTCTATCTAAGGGATTAATTAATGTGTATCGTTATACAATTAATTAATATTCTTGATTAGGAATCGTCCTTTCGGTGTGACTTCAAAGGATCAACTGATAACCACCTGTTGGAGTAAGTGTCCTCAACAATAGTGTGATCACATAATTAAATCTCAATAATAAGAATACAAAAGGGATGATGAATATTATAGTAAACTGGTCAACATAAATCGGTAACGATTGGCTCCATTCAGTTTGATGTTACTGTCGTATGACGGTGGTGATCAGTTGATCCCTTGAGGTCACACCTAAAGGACAATCCCCTAATCATGAACGTTAATTAATTGCATAGTGATGCAGATTAATTAATCCCTTAAATTGAACCAACTTTAAATTATAAGTGAGAAATATATCTTATTATTGTAATATGATTAAATAAGATTCATTTTAGTAATTTAATTGTTATATTACTAAGAATGCATTATGTTTATGAAACATTTGAGATAAGTGAAATTGGTCGATTATAATTACAAACTGTTGTAGATTATATTAACCAAATATGAGATGACCCATTTTATTTACATGTAATTATAAAATGTGACTTAAAATGTTAAGCCTATTTTATTTGTTATGAAATTACATTTAAATTAGTTAAATGTACATTTATAAGCTTAATTACATGTTGCATGTCACATGTCACATGTGTGACAAATGACAAAATCACAAAAATAAAATGGACTCCATTTTACACATAAGAAACCGGTTGTAGGGTGATTAGGCTTTGAGTGTTCTTCTAATTAAGAATTAGACATAATCATTCACTAGCCTAAACCTATACCTTGCTAGTTTCTTGTGAAGAACAAAAGGGAAAGGCAACACCCTTCCCCAAGGGGTGTGTGCCGGCTCCAAGTGAAGGAAAAAGAGAAGTTTTTCTCTTTTTAATTCACCACTTGATCTCATAATAAAATGCTTGCTTATCTCTCTAATTTTTCTTACTCTCACACTAGAAACAACTTGAGAAGTTTTTCTAAGATTTGAGTTCAAAAATCTCTAATAAAATTACTAAGGTAGTAAAAGAGTTATTAGAGGATATATATATATATATATATATTTAAGGGCTTCTATTATATTACTTATAGTAATAATATAGTAGAGATTTGGGTATTGTCTTGGTCCAACAAAAGGAGAGTTCTTATACTAAGGACTTGGAGATTTATCCCTAATATTATTAGCTCAAGAACAAGAATAGGAAGGAGTCCTATCTTGTGCCCAAAATCCTTATAAATCATGTAAGGAACAAATTTCTTCTTCCTTATTTGTATTTTAGTTATGCATGCATAAGATCTATATAGTTTAAGAGTAAACTATTAGTTTTATGATATTAGAAATGTCTAATATTGAGTTTAAGAAACTTACACCACCGTCATACGACGGTAATGTCAAACTCTAGTAAGTCAATCATTACTGATTAATGTGGACCAGTTGACAATAATGTTAATCATCCCTTTGAATTCTTGTTATTGAGATTTAATTAAATGATCGCACTATTCTTGAGGACACTTACTCCAACAATTATATCCGTGACACCCTTGAGCACAAGAAGACTAGAGGTGTCTGCACCAATGAGCGGGTGAGACCTTGATGTTGGAGTGAGTGTCCTCAACAATAGTGTGATCACATAATTAAATCTCAATAATAAGAATACAAAAGGGATGATGAATATTATAGTCAACTGGTCAACATAAATCGCTAACGCTCAGCTCACTAGAGTTTGACGTTGCTGTCGTATGACGGTGGTGATCAGTTGATCCCTTGAGGTCACACCTAAAGGACAATCCCCTAATCATGTACATTAATTGATTGTATAGCGATACAAATTAATTAATCCCTTAAATTGAACCAAGTTTATATTGTAAGTTAGAAATATATCTTATTGTAATATGATTAAATAAGATTCATTTTAGTAATTTAATTGTTATATTACTAAGAATGCATTATGTTTATGAAACATTTGAGATAAGCAAAATTGGTTGATTATAATTACAAATTGTTGTAGATTATTTTAACCAAATACGAGACGACCCATTTTATTTACATGTAATAATAAAATGTGACTTAAAATGTTAAGTCTAATTTATTTGTTATGAAATTTCATTTAAATTGGTTAAATGCACATTTATAAGCAAAATTACATGTTACATGTCACATGTCACACATGTGACAAATGACAAAATGTAAAAATAAAATGGACGCCCATTTTACATGGGTGCACCGGTTTTGTGAGTTTAGTGGGTAGGATTTTAGCTTGTAAGTTTGTTCTAATTGAGAATTAGACCAAATCATTACTACATAAACCTATACACTCAACCTTTCTTGTGAAGAACAAAATAAAAGTGACCACACACCCCACCATGGGGCATGTGGCCGGTGCTCATGTACAAAATAAGAGGGATTTTTTCTTCTTATAAGGCTTCATCCATCTCATTCAACATCATACATGCAAATAGCTTATCTCTCATAAAAAAAAACTCTCTTCTCTCTTTAAGAAAAACTTGAGAAGTTTTCTTACAACTTGAGTTCATAATATTTCTAATAAAATTACTAAGTGTAGTAATAAGGGTTATTAGAAATACTTTTAAGGGCTACTACTTCTAATACTACTATAGTATTTTAGTAGTGATTAAGGGTTGTCTTAGTGCTACTAATAGGAGTGTTCTTATACTAAGAACTTGGAATTCATCCTGATATTCATATCTCAAGAACAATATTTGAAAGGAGTTCAAATATTGTGCCCATTTATTCATAATCAATGTAAGGAAATTGTTTCTTCTTATTCTTTTGTTATGCATGCATAAGTTCCTTTAGTTTAATGAGTAAACTAATTGTAAAATGATATTAGCAATATCTAATATCGAGTTTAAGAAACTTACAAGTGGTATCAGAGCTTTGGTTGTTGCATGAATAATCGATTTATAGTTTTTTCGAGTTAATGTAACTTAAAGAAAACTAGTAATTTGTGTTTTATAAGATAAAATCACAAAGTCATTTTCATCTCAATATATTCTAATCCTAATATGATTTTGGGTCATTTTGATGATTTATGGAAATTTATATTGGTCAAATATGATTTTTAGTGTCCTTATTACATTTTAATGAGTAAAATGATGTTTAAAATGCTAAAAACAGTTAGACTTATCTTTTGACCATGAAATTCTTACACAATATCACACATGCATTTTAATTAATCTATGTAAAATTTTGTGTGAAGTGGACTTATTTATCATGATTTATGATTTTTATATGATAAAATGATATAAATGAAGGTCAATTGGTTAAAACAACTTCCACTTTGAATCTGACAATGAAATTTTAGTATGTTGTCACATTCATGTTTTCCTGACATACTGCAAAATTTAATGATGTGATTTGTCTAGAATGATTTATGAATTTTTAATGTAAAAATGGCATAAATAGTGACTTATTTAGCAAATATAACTAAATTAAATTTCATGTCATGAGAAAATTTTTCCTGGTTTCTTAAATGTCCCATATGTCATATCTAAAGTTGAAAATTTAATATGATTAATTTTCGCATGCTTTACGTATTTTATTTGATAAAACCGATAAAGCGCAACCGATTTTTCTCAAAATAAATTCTAAATTTTTAACCTTAATTTTTCACATTATGAGTGTCATGGAAATTTTCCAGAATGTACAAAAATTTAAAATTCAAATTTTGAAATTATTGTAATTAAATTTTGATTTATTTGATTAAAATATAATTTTAAAGTATAATTTTGAGCAATTATATAACAACAAGTTGAATTATTGTCAAAAATTGAGTGATGACTAATTTTTGAGGCCTAAATCAGTTGGGGTTATTAACTTGGACTTAAATATGATTTAAGTATTGTTTGGTGATTATAAAGTGTTATTATCACGCATTTCCGTATAACCGGGTTATATATGATATAAACCGTAAAATAGGGCGTTTTGGCATTTAAAATGAGCACTTTTTATACATATTATTATGCTGCATATTTATTATGAATGTCATATTTTGGTTTATGTAATTTGGAATTATGTAATTTATTCCTTGTATGGCCTTAGTTTTAATCGATATTGCCCGAAATGTAAGGGAATATTGATTCGGTTGTAATTTAATGTGATCTCGTATCACTTTTATTGTATTATTTTATTTTACAAATGTATAATAGGAAATTATTGTAATTTTATTATATAATTTGTAATACCGGAGTTTCCCAGAGACGGTGTCATTCGGAAAGGAGTTCCGAGAGAAAGACGGTGACTTTGGGATGCGTGCTTATGAAGTTCAAGGGACCAAAGGAGTTGGTTTCCGAATTTGTAATAGATTATATGATTTTCTATTCTAGGAAAGGCCATACTAGGAGTTTTACTTTTATGCTTGCATTTTATTTAATATGTTTTGCATGCATTGCCAAATCGTCATAACATGACATGCATATTTCATCGAGTATTCGACCGTGTCAATTACAATTATCGATAGTTCATCAATTTAGTTCACTTAAACGAGATCGATAATAAGTTGACATGACCTCTCATAATTAATAATTGAGATCAAGCCTTACCAAATAGTAGAACCCGTGAATCCCAATTTCGCAAGGAAGTAGGCTCGGCTCACCGGGGTGCTAAACTTGTTAGGTTGGGTAAGTGGGGTAATAAAGGTTATTATTTCGAAATTTGGATTGAGCTCAACGTAAGTATTCGCGACCGTAGCCGCATGTGTTCCTGGCTTAAGATAAATATTAAAGTAATATTATCGACCGAGAGTTCTAATGTAGAATCGATTAAAGAGTTAATCCACCGAATTATGTTAATAAGGGATGAATCGGCTTACCGTGCCCAAGTTGATATGAATTTGGATCTCGGAATCATTTATAATAGTTGGGTAGAGGTCACTATTTAAATGTTAAAACTTGTTTAAAATGTTTACAAGTATTTAAAATGATAAATGTTGACATTTCCTTTATGTCTAAAATTGTAGTTAACTTTGTACAATCGCAATGGCTAGTTCATCCACCACCACTAATGCTCCAACTCTCACGAATGTCTCATGGCTTCGATCCTTCATGGATCGATGCAAGTTAGAAAAGAATGGAGCAAATTTTGCCGATAGGGATGCACAACTCCGTTTGACCGCGGAGGGTGACGACAAACTTCGTTACCTTACCGAAGCCTCTCCCGAAACACCTAATGAAAGGTCAACCGCCGCCGCAAGGCGAGCCTATGAGGCTTACCAAAAGGATGCCGCCACGATCAAAAATGTTTTGATCTTCTCAATGGAGGCCGATCTCCAAAGGAGTGTCATAAAGAGGAGCACGGCCTATGAGATCTATGCCAATCTTGTGACCATGTTTTCACAAGCTCCTAGGATCATTCAATATGAGACGGCTTCCGCGTTTTTCGACATGAATCTTAAAGAGGGCCAAAAATTTAGCCCTCATGTACTCAAATTGATTGAGCATGTCGAGACTCTCAAATTGCAAGGGGTTGACATTCCCGAACAACTCGTTATTGACCGTGTACTACACTCCTTGGGGAAAATCAAGGCATATGTGCAGTTTAGGGTAAAATACAATATTCAAAACATGAAAACCTCTCTTCATGAGTTGCACAAGATGCTTGTGCAAGCGGAGAGAGACATGGGGCTAAATGTTAGCACCTCCAAGGATGTACTCAATATCAATAGCAAGAGTAAGGGGAAGTTCAAAAGGGGTGATAATAAGGGGAAGAAGCCTCCACCTGCAAAGGCAAGGGAAAATCTATTGAGAATAGCTCACCCAAGCCCAAGAAAGGTGCCTCAATCGAGGACAATTGCCATTATTGTAATGGCATAGGGCATTGGAAGAGGAATTGCCCCAAATATCTAAGAGATATCAAAGCCGGAAAAATTGTTTCCGTTGGTAAATTTTCATCCCTATCATTTATGTTATAATCTCAACTTTGGTATATAGATACGAGTTGTGATTCTTACCCTTTTTAATTGTAATTAGGGCACCCAAGCAAGGACAAAGGCAAGGACAAGCAAGCCTAATAAGGCTCTTCAAGGGAAGCTAAGGTAGCCACCCATGGATGAAGACATATGGAAGCTTGAACTCATTTTGTATTGTCTTCCTTATTGGGTTGTATTTTGTGACATCGTTTTAGAAACTCTTTATTTCCTTGTTTGACAATGGAAATTTGTTTATTTCCTTTTATTAACATTTGGTTGTAATTGGATAAATTGTATCGACTCAAATTGTATCGACTCAAGTTTATGGAAACTTTTTCATACTAAAACTTGTCATTATACTCTACTTGCACTAATAACATAAATTGTATCGACTCAAATTGATCATATTAGTATTATGATGATTGGATCATTATAATAAAAGGCTAAGAATTTGATTCTCACTTTGAAAGATCAATTGCTAAGTCAAAAATTGAGTTATTGAACTCAAAGTAGGGAGTCTACCAAACCAATTGGCCAAAGCACTTATAAAGATTGTAATTGACTTTAATATGAGTCCACCTCTTTAGCTTATAGAACTAGTCTATCTCGAAGCTAAGATTCGATGTCTTTACAATAAAATCTTCAACTTAAGGTCATGTTGTGTTACATCTACCTTCCACATAAGTATGAGTACAAAATTGTTTGTGGCTCATAAGGCTATCTTCAAAGAAAATAGTTGTATTTTTCTAAAGATAGAGTGGGAGAAAATAAGCCACAACGTAAACCTACTGAGGAAACCAAAAGAAAATGTTCTTAGGTTAGACTCAAGGCTAGTGAGGAGACCAAAAGAAAGCGTTCTTAGGTGAATCCTTCGACTAGTGACGAGACCAAAAGAAAATGTTCTTTATATAATGAGATTATGATCTATGAAGTGGAAGTACCTAGAAATTTTAAAAATTCGATTTTCTAACGTAAGAGACTTATGAAACTAAATAGAATATATGCAAAGGAATGATGTATTTGGAGTTGTCCAATGATAACTCATTCTATAGACATGAAGATGTTTTATTTGGAAGTGTCCAATTATAGTTGCATGGATATACATGAAGATGTCTGCAAAAGCTATGCTTAGATCCATATCATCAGTAAAATACCTCATAGTTGATGTGCACAAGATACACAACAAAACCACATGTCCAAATAGGGATTTGGAATAGGATGTGTACATGACACAAGCCTAAGGTATCTACCTAGAGGTTATGTTGATCCTTTCTATTATGTGATATAAGAAGAGTTTCACTCGAATTGTCGAAAAGTCATGTATAGACATGAATTTCAGTGGGAGTTAAGTCACGTAAAGACATGAAGTTCAGTGGGAGAAATTGTTTTCCACGTGAATGACGTATCCCACATTGTGAGTGACTTATTCATATTACCTTTTTGAAAGGGGTGGTTGGATTTTAATGCTGGATGAAAGAGGGCAACATATATACTAAAATAAAAATCTGATGTGGAATAGAAGATTTTAGCTTGTCATTTACAAAAGTGTCTTATATCGATAAGATCATTTATCTATTTCAACAAGTTAAACAGGTTATTTATGTTGATGAAAGTGGGATCACTATGAAAGGGTCATAGTCATCCACTGAACCTAAGAGTTGTTGATCACATGAGACCAATCATGTATGTCATTACATGCACATACCTAAATGAATTGTATGCTGCGAGCATGACAAGCCTATAACAAATCAATCCACATGAGTGTCATTGGATACCCTGCAAGAGCACCCATAGGGTTCTCAAGGAGAACTAGGGATTCATTCTTCTGTTTGGTAGAGAAAATTTAAATATGTGGTAAAGGTTACACAAACCCAAATTTCTAAACTTATAAGGATTTATCGAAATCCTAGGCGTAATTTTGTTATACATGAAGCGAATAACTAAAAGAGTGATTGAAGAGTCAATCATTATAAGCTTTACAAATAGAGACCTAGTACATTATTATGAGGATAAGGTGGCTTACAAGAAACTAATGGTAGATCCTTTCACCTAATACCTATCAGTTATAATGATAACAAGTGGGAGCATCTTTCAAGTTAAAGAGCCCAACACTAGATATAGATCTAGCCATGTACGTAGATGAATTCATGTTATTAGGAATAACATTGGATGGAAGGAAAAAGCAATTCACAAGGTTGGAATAAATGAATACATGGTATACTCACTACCCAAGCCTTTATTGCATTTAATAAGATCGTCATGAATTGTCATGGACGAAATAAACTTTAGATTATATGATATGAAGCAATAACATTGTGTTGATTGTTCATATATGATAATCACATTTATTGTTTAAGTTTCTAAAACTCGTTTTTGTGCTTTGAAACCCATTAAAGTGGACTGTATTAACATAGCACTGGCCCCTAGCTGCTTATATGAGGTGATGTCTCCAAGTGACTAGAGTGTGATGCGATTGATGGCAAGTTCAAGTGCCATAGGGTAATAAGGGATGACCAGTCGATCACATAGACAGACTGTAATATGTCGGGCAGTGACCGCTGATAGAGTTCTGGCAACTCTTGTAGCCTGGTCGTGGCAAGAGCTACTATAGTATTCTTTTTTAGTCAATTCTTCGACTAAAGACTGTTCGCCTAAGGTGGCACAGTTTCAGAGTGACTTTAATTTATACTCTACGACCTTCGTAACTGGGGTCAAATGGGCATCTTTTGGGTCATGATGAGCTGTGTCTATTCGAAGGGAATAGTGCGATAAGAATTGTTCATCCCTTGTCAGGGTTCTTTAAAAATCTCAAGGCCACTCGAGGAGCAGTAAGCTGAAAATGCGTGGCCACACTCGGAAGGTATCTATGATAGATAACTCCGGTCAGACAGTTACTCTCTAGATCGAGGAAACCACTCATGATATGATCAAATACAAGTACGACTGATATGTCTAGTTTTGAGGTCAGTAGGTATACATGCACCAAAAAATTTCGTTATGCACCAAAAAATTTAACCACAAACATTTTGAGGTCAGTAGGTATACATGCACCAAAACATTTCGTCAGAATCGTATTTTAACTCAAAATCTTTGATTTATTAGTTATCTTATAACTTTAATAAAAATGTCCAAAATGAACATGGATGCTACAAGCTAGCTCTGATACCAATTGATAGTCCATAGACCTTAATTAGACTCCTCTAATAAGTTGCTAAATTACTTGTTAATTTAGTATTTAATGATCTATGTAACATGCATGCAAATATAAAGACATTTATATAAAAGAAGAAATTTCCTCACATTGATATGGAAAATATCTGGGCACAACAAGAACTCCTTCTTGTTGTTCTTGAGCTACAAATATGGATGAACACAAGTAATCTCCAAAGTAGAAGATCTCCTCTAAGTTGCACCAAGATGAACCAAACAATCTACCCTTATTATTAACTAGATAATAAGATAGATAATATACTACTAATATTAGACTATATTACTACACTAGTAATACTTAGGAAATATTAGTATATGAGAGTTATAGTGAGAAGATGAGTTTTGAGAGATGAATGATAAAATAAGCAAGAATGAAGAAGTAAATAAATTGAACAACAATTGCTCAATTTATAGCCACAAGGGCCGGCTCTTTCATCACCCAAGAGTGATTTTTTTCTTCTTATTTTATTGCTATGCAAAGTGGTAATGTGTTGTAGTGAATAAAATGATTTCATGTTCACTTTTCATGTCATAAGCATATGTTGCTTGTGAGTGTGAATAAGAACAAACATCATCACCAACAACTACAAACCAACCGGCCATGTGAGCCTCATTTTGATCCATTTTGATTTTTGATATTTGTCCCACAAATACTTATTAATCATATGTTTAATTATCTTGTATAATTAAGTGTTTAATTTGATCATATAACAATTATATGAAACAAATAAATGAATAATATGTACTTAACATTTTAAGTAATATTCTACCATTATATCAATATATAATGGGTCCCACAATGCTTAGTTAATTTATTTTTCAACTCTTTGTAAATATAATTAACTAACTTACCTCTATCTCAAAACCTCACCTAATTTGTAATTTTAACGATTAATTACTACGTTAAATCTTATTTAATCGTATTAAAATAAGATATAAATTTATTAGTCAATTATCGCATAATTGAAAAATAAGCTTAATTGAATTTGAGTTCTTAACTCATTTTCTAATAATTAACTCTCGTACATATCGAATATATGTAATGTACTAATTAACTGTATCGTATACAAATAATTATTTACTATTTGGATTTCATCCTTTAGGTTTGACCGAAAGGGATCAGTTGATCACCGCCGTCAAACGACAATAACGTCAAACTCTAGTCAGCCAACCGTTATTGATTTACGTTAATCAACTGACTAATCATATATATAGTCAATAATTATCCCAATTATATTCCATAATAAGATTTATTATTTGGCGCACTATTTGTGAGGACACCTACTCCAACAATCTGCCGCTTGTCTGACACAAGTGTGCGTCACCGATTCTCTGTCTCTTTATCACATCCCCCACTCAACGCAAGGTGTCTTTCAGGTCGCACTTGCGATTGACAATATCTAGAGTGGTTTTCTCGATAGGGAGAGTAACTGTCTGACCGGAAAATCTACCATAGATCTCTTTCCGAGCGTGGCCACGCATTTACAGTAACGTCTCCTCGAGTGGCCTAAAGATGTTTTTACCCAACGTGGGTGGACAATTCCTGTTGATCCATCTACTCTGTATGATGCAGATCACCATGATCCAGAAGAAGTCCATCAGCCTCCTTTTACGGCACGACCTAGAACATCAACCAAAACCAATCGGAAACTGCACCGACTAAGATAGACGGTCGCCAGTCAAAAGAATCTACTTATAGGAATAAGATAGAAGACCCTGCCACGACCAGGCATCAAATAATTGATTTAAGGGTCTCTACAATGTCACTGTCCGACAGAGTGTCATACAGTCTGTCTATGTAAACGACCAGTCATCTCCATGACCCCATGGTGCTGAACCAACCATCGATCGACTTACAATCTAGTCATTTCGAGACGTCGCCTCATTGAGTGACTAGGGACAAAATACTAAGTTCGTCCTGTTCACTTAAATTAGGTTCAACCTTTCTTTCAACCAATTCGGATAAACAAAGTAATAAAATTTAGTCAAACTAAATAAATGAGTTTTTAATGAAACTCTAACAATGAATGCGATTATCAAATATTTGGAAAAATTGATACGCTATCAATAATTTCATATCTTATAATCTTTAGCAATTCAGGTACATATTTCAATCCCCATTGAAATGACATAACTATCATGTTCAGCCTGCAAAAAGCATGGCTTGTGGATTAGCAATACTTGCATCTTTTCCCTATCGTTCTATTGTGCTATGGTAGTCTCTTGTCTAGGCGGAGATCTCATGGATTACATAAAACTTTCTGAGTACATGTCTAGGTTAGAATCTAGACTTAGGACTCTTGGCCTAAAGGTAGCTCCCACTGTTTTACCAGTATAATGGGATAGGATATACAGCTATATGAACTATTTCTAGTCCCTCCAATACTGTCGAATCCAAGATACTTTCATATGCATCATCATATGACGCAATGTACTCCATTTCCGTTGTTAAATCCGCAATGATAAACTGCCTGGAACACTTCCAGCGGATACATGACATTTATATATGAAAATGTCACTCCTACTTGGAACCTTTCCAATAGTATTTTCTGTTTGGAACTCTTCCAACAGATAAATCTTCTATGAAACACAGCCAGTACGTGATTTCAAATCACTGTGATCAGTTTGGAAACTGAAGTATGTGTAAACTCTTACACACAACCCACTTTAAACTCCAAACATATGAAACATATCTTTAGTCCTTCGCAAGTACTAAGGATGTTCTTTATGGCTATCAAGTGACTCTCACTTGGATTTGATTGCAAATGATTCGTCATACTCAAAGCATGCAAAATGTCGGATTGAGTATACATCACAACATATATAATTGATCCCGCAGCGGAAGCAAAAGGACTCAATTATGATGTGTTCAACTTTCTTGAACTAGTCAAAGATCTTATCAATATAAGAATTTTGACTCAATGCTAATATCCTTTTAGATTTATCTCCATAAATCCAGATATCTAAAAGATGTATTCTACTTCTCAAAAATCTTCCATCATCTAAAATGATCAATATGTCTCCACATGTAAGACTGATGAAAACCATATTACTCCCACTAAATTTCATGTATAAACATAATTCCTAGAGATATCGAGAAATATTTTGCAACATGATTGACACACTAATGCCAACTCTTTTGTGCTTACTTAAGACATACTCTTAAGCTTGCAAATTAACTTAGGATAATTAGGATCTACGAACCCACAGGTGAATATAAAATATACTACCTCTTCTAGAATCGTATTCAAGAAGGTGGTTCTTGAGATCCAGTTGGCATCATACTATTATGATATGCTGTAATCTCTAAGTATATTCGAATGGATCAAAGAATTAAGGTTGGTGCAAAACTCTTTGCCTACCAAGTTATTTTTGAAAACATTTTAATGTTCATCCATGCAAATTTACAATGAAGAGGTCGTACTTCTTCAAGTAAAATTTACCAGGTCACATACCTGACCATCATGCATGGAGTCCATTACGAATCGTATGACTCTAAGCCATATCAAGAAGTTGGGACTAAAAACAGTCTTTTATAAGTCGCATATTAGAATTAATCACTATAAAGGCGCGATAAAATTCCACCTAACCTCTTAGGTTCCGAAGAAACTACTACTGAACAAGCAATGAGGAAACTTTTTCCGGACCATATGCTCAGTTTGCGGCTCTTGAAACATTTTCTCCCACTCTGTCTTATCAAGAAATAATCGTATTTTTATTGAAAGACAGCATCACGAGTCACAAACGCTTTGTTCTCGTGGTCAATGTGGGATTATGGAGCACTTGTTTCATTCAAATAACTTATAAATTAGGTACGCTACCAACCCATATCGTATATGGAATGAAATCAGACTGTTTTAAATGTGTTTTAATATGGTGGGAAAAGAAATAGCAGACAAAAATATTAAGATCCCAAGGTTAGTCAAATGTCTCATTTTGACTTGACAAAGACAAAACCATATCGTATAAGGTTCTGTATCTCTATGCAACAACACCTTATCTCATAATGTGTGTTAGAGAATGTTAACTCGTGAAACTATTTCACAATACTTTGGTGAATATCAAAGTCAATACTTAGATATTTATAGTTACGATTTTAGTCGTAAGTCCTTGATCTAATGCTCTAGTGGTTAACTACTTCTCATTGAAGCTCTTTGAACTTTTCAAAGATTTCTCTTAGCACCTCATTAAGTAGAATCAAACATTATATCTACTTAAATCGTCGGTAAATCAAGTGAAGTAATCATTACCATCTCTGGTTGTGTTTGTTATTGGACCACACGTATTCTTATGTAATGGGGCCAATAATTTACTAGTTCGATTTCCTTTTCAACAAAAGGGCACGAATCATCTTGCCTTGAATACAAGATTTGCACACACCATAAGATTCAAATCAGATGGGTTAGGGATAGTTGTTAATACTAGCCTCTTAATGTGCTACACAATCCAGAATTAAGATTAGACATAGGTCACCAATTTTGAGCCTTTTTCAATCTATATGACAAGTAATTACTAGTTTAGTTCAAGAATATAATTACCTTTGATTGGTATGGGATAACCATTGACCAAGTATAGGCATAAAAAGATACAACGTTTGTTCTATTCACAAAAGTGAAACACTTGGGTCGTACACTTAAGTGGATACTATATTCTTTATTTAGAGGTTATGTACATAATAACGTTTATTAAAGTATACCTCTAAATCCAAAACTAGATTGATCACATTATAACTTTTATATGTCTCTATAGAAATAAACTACAATAGTTATATTTCCCTTGTAGGTCGACATTTAATTATGAATAGTCGTCGCACGAATCATTATATGCATTGAATACATTGATGAAAACCATAATAGGTATCTAATACCCAAAAATTGCATTTAGCAAAATAAATGTCGATCATATAGATTTTATGGGTGAAAAATTACACCCTATTTCTAACTCATTAGAAAACTTTGGGAAGATTCTTTTCTTGTGTCCTACACTGTAAAATAGAATCGTCAAAAGTTGGGTTCGACACCTTGCTTGGGTTTTGACTTTACTATTCAAAATAGTCTTGCCTTTATCCCTTGCCTTGTGTCAAAGTCGAGCCCACCTACTCTTGAACCTCGTCTTAACAATTAAGAATATAAACATCATTCTTAGTGCTCCCACTCACTTTCATGAATCTCTATTTAGACAAGTATATAGGAATTATTGTGAAGACTATTCTTCATTTCATTCATGGTTTTACCTTCAAAAGGATAAACTTTTCATGAAGTGATTACGGTATTTGGTTTGTTCACGATTTCAAATACATCGATTAACCTAGTCATCCCAACTGTTTTGGCCTCTTTTGAGGTAAGCCTCGATAAGGAGCATTATGACGACATACCAAAATACAAACATTTTCTTTGGAGCAAAAAGTTGATGTACCATTGTTATAAGAAGGCGTCACAAAATATTCAAAAATGCTTTTGACTAAGTGTGACTTAATCATTTACTCTTCATAAGAGACATTTGCAATGGTTAATATGAGGATCAAAAGATAAAATTCATTTTGTCTTTAGCTACGGTGGTATAAACGGAGATTGCAATCAAAATGCTACCGTATAAAATAATGGAAACCTTTTCCACGATTGAACGGATTTATAAGTTCATAGAAGAAAAATAATTGTCATTGCGCGAATAAAATTAATTATCAACGGAAAATAAACATTCATTGCTTATATATAATTTACTTGAAAAAAAAAAACAAGTTTAAACAAGTCACTCATATAATGACCCCTCACGAAATTATATAAGTGATTCCAAGACCCATATTTAGACAAAAATAGTCATCGCATGCTACCTTTATCTAAAAATGGTAAGTCAATACTTGACTAATTCTACACTTAGAACTCTTGGTTGACGGATTTCAACTATATCCATCTCCTAGTCCCAAGATAACGCTTATCTCGTTGAGTCCAATCCAATTTTGGCTTGTGATCGCATCACCCTACTTACCCGAGGTAAAAAGGGACCCACGATCGTGGTAGCCCTAATGAACACGGGGTTCATAGGTGTTACTAATTGGTAAGGCTAAATCTCAATTTTTTTAGTTATGTGAGAGGTCTTGTCAATTTTGTTATTAATTCCCTATAAGCGAACTAAGTCGGTGAATTGTGAATAACGTTGAATTGACAATCGAGAAATAAAATTGCATGTGTGACGATTTGGGCATGAGCGAAAAATAAAGCAAGCAACCAAGCAACAATAAAATCCTAGTATGGCCACCTAGCTAATCAAAATTAACTAGATAGTTACAAATTCGGAAACCAACTCCTTGGTCCCTTGCCTCTTCACTTTGAACACCTTCCAAAATGGCACCGTCTTGAGGGAGTCACCGGTCTTCATAAAAATAATTACAAATATACAAATATACAAATTCCTATTATACATTTATTCTATAAAATAAAATTATTAAATTATACAAACCGCGATTACGAGGAATCCAAAATTACAACCAACACCGTTATTCCCTACATACGGGTAATAACGATAAAAATACTAGGGCCATTACGAGGGTACAAAATTTGCATAAATTAATAAATAAATGACATTCATTCATTCAACCATAAATTAAATAAATTGCTGCAAAAATTCATGCCAAAATCGTCCTAGATTCAATTCATGCTCATTGTAGCTCGATTTTTTTTTTCGGGATTTATTGATTTTTAACCATTAAAAATCACTATCAACATTTAAATCGCATTTAAATTCAAACTAATTAACTAAACTATTTTAGAACTCAAAATTAGTCACTACTAATTTTGTTGGTCATTAATTAGATCGATTTGATTTCATTTGCCAAATATTACGGTTTAATCATAACAATTATGAAATAAAACCAAAATAAAATATAAACATCATAAAACTTGAAACCAAAAAATTTTGTACATTCTGGAACAACTCCAGGAACTATAAAAATAAAAAACATTTGCTCAAAAAATTTAAATTAATTTGATGAACAAATAGCTTTGTATTTAATGGTTTTATCAAATAAAAACATTAGATATAGTAAAACAGTGAAAAAAATTATGAAATTTCACAAAGTGTATCAACATCATAATATCAAATGTAAAAAACATTTTCAAAACCAGAAATGGACGTTTAAGTTTTATGAACATTATAATCTCATATTATCGACTTTTATCGTATAAAAATCAATGAACATGCAATACATAAGTAAAAGTCACGAAATTTTACATACAATATTTAAGAAATGCATGTGAGATCATTTTAAAATTTCATGGCCAGAATCAACATGAAACTATTTTTTAGTTAACTTTTAACTCATAAAATGCATGTTAACTCGGTTTAAACGCCAAAAATCAAAATAAATAGCAAATTAATCCCTAAAATCACGAAATTTGACCAAAAACATTTGGAGGTCAGTAGGTATACATGCACCAAAACATTTAGTCAGAATCGTATTTTAACTCAAAATCTTTGATTTATTAGTTATCTTATAACTTTAATAAAAATGTCCAAAATGAACATGCATGCTACAAACTAGCTCTGATACCACATGAAAGTCCATAGACCTTAATTAGACTCCTCTAATTAGTTGCTAAATTACTTGTTGTATTTAGTAATTTATGATCTATGTACATGCAATGCAAATATAAAGACATTTATATAAAAGAAGAAATTTCCTCACATTGATATGGAAAATATATGGGCACAACAAGAACTCCTTCTTGTTGTTCTTGAGCTACAAATATGGATGAACACAAGAAATCTCGAAACTAGAAGACCTCCTTCAAGTTGCACCAAGATGACACCAAATAATCTACCCTTATTATTAACTAGATAATAAGATAGATGATATACTACTAATATTAGACTATATTACTACACTAGTAATACTTAGGAAATATTAGTATATGAGAGTTTTTAGTAAGATGAAGGATTTTAGAGAGAAGTGTAAAAATTGCACAAAATGAAGTACTTGAAAAATGAACACAATTGCTCATTTTAAAGCCATCATGGCCGGACCATATTGTCCAAATAAGGACTCTTATTTTGTTTAATTTGATCACATGCATTAGAGTGGAGTGTTGTAGAAAAGATGATGATTGTATTCTACTTGTTATGTCACTTTCAAATGGTAACTAAAGAGTTACAACAAGAACAACAATCATCACCATGTAACTACAATGTAACCGGCCATCATGGCCTAGTTTGGTCCATATTGATTTTTGATATTTGTCTCACAAATACTTATTGATCATATGGTTAATTATCTTGTATAATTAAGTGTTAATTTGATCATATAACAATTATATGACTCAATTAAACAAATAATATGTACTTAACATTTTAAGTAATATTTTACCATTATATCAATATATAATGGGTCCCACAATGCTTAGTTAATTTATTTTACAACTCCTTGTAAATATAATTAACTAATTACCTCTATCTCAAAACCTCAACTAATTTAGTAATTTAACGATTAATTACTAAGTTAAATCTTATTTAATCGTATTAAAATAAGATATAAATTTATTAGTCAATTATCGCATAATTGAAAAATAAGCTTAATCGAATTTGAGTTCTTAACTCAATTTCTAACAATTAACTCTCGTACATATCGAATATATGTAATGTACTAATTAACTGTATCGTATACAAATAATTAGTTACTATTTGGATTTCATCCTTTAGGTGTGACCGAAAGGGATCAGTTGATCACCGCCGTCAAACGACAATAACGTCAAACTCTAGTCAGCCAACCGTTATTGATTTACGTTAATCAACTGACTAATCATATATATAGTCAATAATATCCCAATTATATTCCTTAATAAGATTTATTATGTGGCGCACTATTTGTGGAGGACACCTACTCCAACAATCTCCCACTTGTCTGACACAAGTGTGTGTCACCGATTCTCTTGTCTCTTTATCACATTCTCCCACTCAACTCAGTTGTCTTTCAGGTCGCACTTCTGCGATTGACAATATCAGATGTGTTTTCTCTATAGGGAGAGTAACTGTCCTGAACCGATAAAAAATCTCCATATATCTCTTTCGAGCGGGGCCACGCTTACATTAACTTCTCCTCGAGTGGCCTAAAGATGTTTTTACCCAACGTGGGTGGACAATTCCTGTTGATCCATTTACTCTGTATGATGCAGATCACCATGATCCAGAAGAAGTCCATCGGCCTCCTTTTACGGCACGACCTAGAACATCAACCAAAACCAATAGGAAACTGCACCGACTCAGATAGACGGTCGCCAGTCAAAAGAATCGACTTATAGGAATAAGATAGAAGACCCTGCCACGACCAGGCATCAAATTATTGATTTAAGGGTCTCTACAATGTCACTGTCCGACAGAGTGTCATACAGTCTGTCTATGTAAAAAACGACCAGTCTCTCCTGACCCCATGGTGCTGCTGAACAACCATCGATCCGATCGACTTCAATCTAGTCATTTCGAGACGTCACCGCCCTCATTGAGTGACTAGGGACAAAAGACTAGTTCGTCCTATGTTCACTTGAATAGGGTCCAACAATCTATTCGGATAAACAAAGTATTAAATTTAGTTCAAACTAAATAAAAGGTTTAAATAAACTCGAACGTTGAATGCCATTATCATATATAAATATTATACAACATTCATGTATAACATTTACATAATCTAAAAGAATTCTGGCACACGTCTCAATCCCATTGTGACGACATGACCATCATGCTTAGCCTTTGATAAAGGCTTGGTTAAAGGATCAGCAATGTTGTCATCTGTCCCAACCTTACAAATGTCAATTTCCTTTCTGTCCACTTAATCTCTAATTACATGATATTTCCTAAGTACATGTCTAGACTTGTTACTAGACTTGGGCTCTTTTGCCTGAAAAATAGCCCCACTGTTATCACAATAAATTGTGATAGGATCTTTGGCAGTAGGGACTACTGATAGTCCTTCCAAAAATTGCCGAATCCACACAGCTTCCTTTGCAGCTTCAGACGCTGCAAGGTACTCTGCGTCTGTTGTAGAATCCGCTGTAACGCTTTGCTTGAAACTCTTCCAGCAAACAGCTCCTCCATTCATCATATAAACGTAGCCGGATTGGGATTTCATATCATCCCGATCTGTTTGGAAACTGGCATCTGGTGTAACCCTTTCACGTACCTCGTCTCCGCCTCCAAACACTAAGAACGAATCCTTGGTCCTTCTTAATTACTTAAGGATGTCTTACTTAAACGGCCTATCCATTGACTCTCACCTGGATTTGCTTGGTAACGACTGTCATGCCTCAAAGCATCTTGCAACGTCGGGACGAGTGCCACATCAGAGCATACATGATTGATCCAACAGCTGATGCGTAGGGAATCATTTTCATGCGTTCAATATCCCGGGTTTCGTAGGGCACTCTGACTTGCTCAAGGTGATCCCACTTCCCATAGGAAGAAAGCCTCTCTTAGAGTCTTTCATGTTGAACCGATCAAGAATCTTATCAATATAAGTTTCTTGACTTAATGCTAGTATCCTTTTAGATCTATCCCTATAGATTCGGATACCTAAGATGCGCTGGGCCTCTCCTAAGTCTTTCATTTGGAAATGTATCCCTAACCACTCCTTCACAGAAGTGAGCATTGGAATATCATTCCCAATGAGTAGTATGTCATCTACATACAAGACTAGAAAAGTTACTTTACTCCCACTAAACTTCATGTATAAACACGGTTCCTCGACACTTCTAGTGAAACCATTTTGTTTAATTACATGATCGAAACGATGATTCCAACTCCTGGATGCTTGCTTAAGACAATAGATGGATCTCTTAAGTTTGCATACCTTCTTAGGGTTTGATGGATCCACAAAACCTTCAGGTTGTGTCATGTACACTTCCTCTTCTAGAATCCCATTCAAGAAGGCGGTTTTGACATCCATTTGCCAAATCTCATAATTATGAAATGCGGCAACCACTAAGATAATCCTTATGGATCGAAGCATGGCGACTGGGGCGAAGGTTTCGTCATAGTGAAGACCATGAACTTGGGTGAAACCTTTTGCCACCAATCTAGCTTTATAAACATCATTATGTTTGTTTATGCCACTTTTGATCTTACAGATCCACTTACACTGAAGAGGTCGTACCTCCTTAGGTAAATCAACCAAGTCCCATACTTGATTGCATCTAGAATTACGATTTCGTATTGCCTGGCTCCTAGCCATAGTTGGTCGGGACTAGAATGGCTGCTTTGTATGGTAGTAGGTTGTTACTCTTTCAAAAAGTAACACATTATAGTCATCACCTTCCTCTATACTACCAGGTATCTACTCCAGTTTGATTACTACTTCTCTTACCTCCTAGGTTCCGAAGGAATATGACCGTCGTACCAAGACGAAGAGGGAACGTTTGCCCTCGTCGTCCTTTTCGGTTTGTTGCTCTTGGACTTCATCAAGTTCAAATTTTCTTCCACTCTGTCTTTTAGAAATAAAATCATTTTCTAAAAATACTGCATCACGAGACACAAACACTTTGTCCTCGTGTTTATTGTAGAAGTAATAAGCACGTGATTCCTTTTGATATCCTACAAAAAGACATTTGTCAGATTTGGGTGCGAGTTTATCGTCAGACTTATTCTTAACAAAAGCCTCGCATCCCCAAATTCTCAGAAATGACAAATAAGAGACTTTTCCTGTCCCTATCTCATATGGAGTCTTGTTTGCCGCTTTAGTCGGGCTTCAATTTAGTGAAAATATTGCAGATAAGATAGCAAAACCCCAAAAATAATCAGGAAGCTCTGTTAGACTCATCATAGATCGAACCATTTCTAATAAAGTTCGATTTCTCCTTTCGGATACACCGTTTAATTGAGGTGTTCCAGGAGGAGTCCATTGTGATACTAT